>JBBBWG010030644.1:4545-20859 GCA_037176905.1 Azolla pinnata | reverse complement strand
GAAGATGAAGATGAAGAAGATGAAGATGAAGAAGATGATGATGATGGTGATGAAGATGATGAAGCATAAGAAAGAGGAAGCAAGAAGAAGCAGAAGTTTGATTTGCCTTTGCCTTCTGAAATTGTTGTTTTTTCTTGTTTTGGAAGTATGAGGGAGATCTCAACACTGTCTTCAGAAGTCTGTCACTCTGATGATCAACAGGGACAGAGAGCAGTGTTGATTCTTCCCTCAAACTTGCCATAACCCTAACAAAACCCTGGAGAGGAAACCTTAGCTCAGACTTGTTAGATTTTTAGATGTAGAAAGAGCCTCTTTGTTTTGACAATAGAATAGGAGAAAGGTAGTTAGTTGGTAGTTGAAACTTAACAGCAAGAGGATCACCATAGCTTCTTTAGACAAACACAGCTTTTGATTGAGCTTGATGAATGGGAATCAGGAAGAGGAAGTCAAGAACGCACCACAGCAAACAAAAAGCTCTTTTTTGCAGGAACCCAGCATATCACACCGCAACTCAGCTTGACAGAAATATATAGCTTGACATATATATCTTCACAGAACATAGATTAATCACAATCAGACATTATATATACACACACTCATACAGAAAGAGAGCAAAGATCAAGTCTGTAATTAAGCTCAAACAGAACTGGCTGTAGCTGTTTCTGTAGGCAGCTTCTAGCTCAGCTTCTTTAGTAGCTCCATCTAACCCAAGAAGATGTGCCAGTTTTCTGGACACATTGTTTTTGATATACAAATGCCCTACAAGAACAAGCAGTGGTTCGGGCATTGACTTCCTCTCATCACCATATCCTCAGCAAATCCATACCTATATATATATATATAGAGAAATCCTTCCAGCTCTGTTCTTGGTTTTCTTTTGCCTTTTTGTTGCAACTTTGCTCTGTTCTAGCACCTCTTTTTCAGCTCAAGCTCAAAAACAGCAGCCTTCCATTCCTCCAAATTTTTTGCTCCCGTTGTAATTTGGTAACCCTTTTCACTGCAATGTTGTATGTCTGTATTTTTTGACAGCTTCTCCTTGCTCATAATGTTGTGGTGTAATGTAATCTTCCAGGTATGTATTTTATCTATGTTGGGTATTATGTTTTATCTCTATTGAAACAAGCAAACTGTAGATAGGATTTAACAGCTAAATCAAGCGTAGCATGAATTGCTGAACTACTAACAACTAGGATACAGGCAAGAAGGCTGTTCAGGTGTAGCTTGAGGTTGGCCATGGAAGCTGACTGACGAGTCATTTGCCATTGTCAATCTTAGCATTGATCTGCTAACATGAAATGTTTGGATATCTTAATGAATTGCAAGGAATTAGAATAAAAAGGTTGGCTAAATCATGTTCTGTGATCATGGAAAATATGTCCAATCATTAGGAACGAGTTTAATGAGTGATCAATGGAAATACAAGTTTTAAAGTTTAGTGTTCAAATTTTGAATGTGGGCTGGTAGTATTTCAATTGATGATAAGCTATACATTGTGAGGATATTTCGATTGGTTTGGTATTGCTTATTTTAAAGAGTATATTAGTTATCTGATCTATGGCACAGTTAAAAAGTTTTATTAATTTAACTCTAGCTGGATTCCAAGAGTGAATGAAAAACTCAAGTTTTAATTAAACTCTCTTATATTTTCCTACCTTAATCCAATGCAAATAAAGTGTCAAATGATTTTTGTATTTTGTGAATCTTTGTGGAAGATTAATTGAAGGGGCTTATCTCATAGCATTATCATTGATCGTCATCACCGTAAATGGATTTCCTTAAGATTGACTCTAGCTTCTCAGGATTTTTGGTGGCATATTATAAAAACTTACTAGTCTAGTTATCTAAGATACAGCAAGAACGTTGTCATTCTTATTGAGTATGATAAAGATTTAATTTGATTAGAGCATGGTATAAGGTGCTGAGAAATAATAAATCATAAGAATTTTTTGTATTTTAAGCTTCAAATTTGTGTTTGGACTAAGGGAGATATATATGAAGGCCAATGGTTTATCTGATAATTTAAATTGAAACATTCTCCACGGGTATTAAAGGTCAATCTTGATTTCTAGCTAAAGTTGGATTAAATTAAAATGTTTGAGATATGTGTGTCACATGAAGATTAATAGTGAAAGCTCCTTTCCATGATAAACTTGTAAATGAGGTCAACATAAGTGTTAATGATTCATTTGTATGATTCAATTAGTTGAAATATTATTGGGGTGGGTAATTGTATTTAGAACTAATTCTATTATGTCATCAAAGGATTAAGTTTTTTAGAAATATCATGATGATCGAATAATTGGTCATTTTATACCTACAAATATAATCTCTCAAAATTAGTCTCTTGAGAGTATTTCTGGCCTTATATATCAAAGTTTCTCAAAGAAATCATGAAAGCATGTTATATTTTGTTAATGTGCTGTATTTATTCGTGTGACATACCCTAAAGTTTGGGACTTTTTTTTAAGGGATTTTGTGTGGTTCAAATTTGTGAGATAAGTGTCTCACAAATGTGATAAGTGTGATTTGTCCATGTTATTATAATACATGTGCATAGGAACACTATCATTCTGTAACACTAAAACTGTGGACTCAATTAGTTTAGCTAGGGTTAAGGTATGTGTGTGAAATTGAGATGACTCTTAATTTATACTCTTGTATAACTATATAAACATGTATTTGGAATGAATAAAATAACTCACCTTATCTTATTATTACTCTTTGACTCTCATAGACTTAGTAGCCGATTACCAATGATATGGTTGCTCTAATACTTTACGATGAGAAGTTGCTTTAATTGTTATGATTGAAGCTGATACATAACAATAGACTAGGAAGAAAAGAATACGATAAGAATAAAATAATATGAAAACAAAAAGATTAGACATTATATTGTTGTTATTATTATTAGTCGAAAAGTAGTGTTAAGTTAAAATGGTTTAGTAACAATAACAAGAATCCTTGATATATAGTCTATATTAACCCACGCATGCATATCAATTGGTATTCAAACATGTCACTTGGCGTTCATGCGTGAGCTAAAAGATAAATAAAAAAACTAGTTTAGTAGCTCTTTGAATATTACATTTGTGTTATATGATTTTATAATGTATATTGCCAAATAGTATCCCTTGTGTAAATAGTGTTCGTATCCAAATAGTGTCCCCCTTAATAGGAGATAATATTTAAATACTATCTCTATTCAAATATTATTCTGGTTAAAATTATATAATACTATCCCTATAACATACAATTGATTTATCATTATCTTGTTTTGTTAATATTATATAATATATTGCATATAATTTGTTTCACATTACATAAATGAGGGTTATATGATAATGATTTTATACAATCCATGTTATGATGGTATACATTTCCTCAAGATCTTACAATTATTTAGAAAAAATCAAGTTTTTGTAGTAATTTTTATTTAACGTCTCAATTATTCATATTTTTTTTAGTTTGACACACTCCATGTTAGTATTTTTATATGTTAGTGATACATTAGATACAATTTATTTTTCTATTATAAATATTTATGCCTAAACAAATTCACGCCATTGTTTTGAAGAAAAGGGTTATAAATTTCAAGGGTACTTGAAAGTTTACATATGCTACATCCAAACATTTTGGACTCATGATCATATAAAACATCATGAATCCATGCTTTAATGTTGGTATAAGAATTGACTAAAGATAACAGAGGAGTCAAATTTGAAAAAATGCATACATGGAAGAGGGCACAAACCCACTCTTGCTGTTATAGAAAACATGTTAGCAAATAAGATTGTATATTTTTGTACACTTAAACAGAAGGTAATTAATCTAAGTTAGTCATTGTTACTTGTTTCTTGGAATTGTATTTGTAATCATTGTCAATTGATATCAAGGTAAACGAGATCTTTTATCTCAGATCGGGCAAAGGGTGTCACCTTAAATTTTGGTTTTTAATTAGAAGCAAGTGGGAGATGGATTTCCAGATTCATGAAACAACATGGTTTCTCTTTGCGGAGGCGCACAAACCTTATAACTTTAAGTAATGAAAACCTAGTGACTCGCGCCCTTCATTTTATGTTATATCTTAGGAACCAAGTTGCCCATATAAACCTATCGAAGACAATGCCAATGGATGAAATATCCATTTATTTTGAGGATGCCTGAAACCATATGGTTAATATTAGCGATTGCGTCATGTGGTTCATTGCAGTTATATCTATTATAGTTAGACTTAATGTGTCCCCTATAGGAAGATATTATTTTAATAGTAACTTGGATACTATTTGGAATATCCATTAATTATTTTAAATTGTACAAAGTTAGATATTATAATGGTTAGTGATAACCTTTACTTGATGGGTCATAGGTTCGAACCTCGAAAAAACATTTAATGTTAATAGTACTTTTTGTATATTTGTGACTTGGGTGCTGAGCTAGATTAGCAATAGGGTTATGTCGCAACTTCTTAATTAACATCATAACTCATTAATTTGTATCTTGATAAAACTGAGTTGGGTTTCTTCTATTTTGAGATGAATATAAATCTAAAACTATTTGAGGACAATGCAAGTAATATTCCTACATAAAATAGTAAATAACAATTCAAGGATGTTACAAATTGTTATGTTTGTATATGACTTTTATCCCTTGTAACATGTCTCAACTTCCTTGTAAATTATAAGGGAATAAAATGTGGTAGATATATCATTTCACTGACAATGTTCGCAAACTTTTCTTTTGCTTATCTTATCGTAAAACCCCATTCACATCAATTATATTTTATTTAACCAATAGAATTAAATAGGTCTGTAGTTAACATTTAATGTTTTAACGTTGCTTGAAACGTTTAAAAAGGCACAGCATTTCAAGATCAGAGGTGTTCACAGTTATTAATCGAATTGATATATTTTAAAGACGAATCATTAGTCCTTCAACACCTTGAAAGCTATTAATCGAATCGATATATTTTAAACACGAATCATTAGTCCTTCAACACCTTGAAAGGCCGCACGTAGAGCCTTTGAAATCGAGTAGCATTGGTTGCAACTATTTTAAAAATAAGAATCGTCTAAAATGGAGCCACTGTGAGTTTGGCAAGATCTTCAACATTGAAAACGGCTGTAAAATAGAAGTGGCCGATCTGAAACCATATGTAATATCATCACGATAATATCCACTGTAAGAACCAGTGTAACTCAATCATCGTGATAATATCGTCACGATAATATCATCACATTTTAATTCAATGGGACAGATTCAGTGTAACTCAAATCATCGATAATGCATAACCGATACAGTGAGCACCACAGCCTAATCCAATCCAATTTACATGCCTCCATTCACGACCATTGCGTCGAGAATCGCAACAAGGAACATAATTGGGTGAAAAGCTCGAGGATTCGCCCCTGCAGCTACAGGGTTTGGAAATCAATCTATTAACATTGGAGATCCTAGGTTAGGATGTATTTAAAATGTATACATAAAACCATACTGAGCAGCAATAACACAAATACTAATACTCAACACAAGCTAACACTTTCCACAGATAGAGACTGCACACAAACTACGTTAAGGAAAAAGACAACCTCCCTTCTGCCTCATTCCGATAGCCTGGTACTCGATATTAATGTACGCAGAATTGATAACCAAAGCAAATTGAAACAATATAGATCACCAGAAGAGTTTGGCATATGCTATGGAGCCTCAAACTCTACCAGGTTTACCGTACTGGGTGACAAGAAGCACATCTTTTATTTTTTTCTAAAAAATTTTCAAAGCAAATCTTCGCTTCTCTACCAAAAATCCACATGAAAACAACATTCACCCAAAACTTCCAGAGCTAGATTTCCGCTTTCGTTCGTTCAAATTGAACTGCCCTTCTTCACATATGTTAACCATCATTCCAATTCCGAACTGGGCGAGCTCTGGTTCCCGATGAAGAAGCCCCACCTTGGCTTTTGCTTGCTTCCAGAAAGTAACCAATCGTCTCATAAAACTGCTCTAGTGCAGAAGTTGGAAGAATGATCGCTGAACGGTCTGCACCTGTCACCTGCATGAAAATACGTTAGGAACTTTCATTTATCATCGAAGCATATCCCAGCATCCAATGGTTTCTAGTCTCGAAAATTATGCATCTCTACATGTGAAGGTTCCAATTATATAAAATCATATCCATTTATCCTTGAAGGGCTATTGTCTTAGTCATAAGGTTAGCTTATTTTAGCTTAACTAGATGGATAAATGGATATGATTTTAGGGCTATTTCAGTTTAGGGTCACAGCAGCTAAAATAAGCTGACCTTATGGCTAAGACACTTTAACTGACCGGCTATTGTTTTCAACAATATAACGTCTTCACTTTGACATAATAGTGTGTACATGATTATAAACATATTGTTTTCAACAATATAACGTCTTCACTTTGACATGATAGTGTGTACATGATTATAAACATGAACATAAACAATTTCTACACGCAACTCCTTAGACATCAACTGACTACCGTGAAATGGTGATTTGTGGTGCTACGTGTTTTTAAGTAAACTGTGTGCTGATGTACAAAACCTCGAAATAGAATTTGATTCAGATCTAGTCATTAGCTTTCATCACTGCAGTATTATGTTCAGAACGATCATGTCTCGTTTCATGGAATGTGTGAAGTAAACGCATGTACACATACCTCAGATATCCTCAGGTACTGTCCCCGTGTATTAGACCCGAGATCAAAAAAGAACCTCTTCTGCTCTGCACGGAGGATTTTTGAAAATGTACCACCTGCCTCATTGCCTGATGAGGGCAAGACGACAGTGTCATCATCTGGACCTGTCAGGGAGACCTGGGAATTATCGCTTGTTTTCACGACATGTTGCATGCCTACATGCTCGGCTGGCAAGGATGAATCCTGCTTTCAAAAATGAAAAAATGATGGTGTAAAAGCAAGTTAGTTGATTCATTCTAATCGATCATGAAAAAGTAGGTGGATTCATTTCTTATTAACAAACTCGGCCCATCTCTTGTGCAGAGAATGGAATTCGCCTTTATGAATGCGAAAAGGGTCTCTTTTCCTGATGCTTGAAGAGAGTTGGTTCCAGTTCTAATTAGATTTTAAGCTTTGATCGAGAGTAGTTAGATATTTATAGAATGAACAAGATGTTGGGGATTTGACATTATGTTGGGAATGGCCTACATAATGTCAAAATACATAATAACAGGCATGCAGTCCAAAATACATAAAAGACGAACATCATCGGATGCTGGATATCTAACACGGAGACATACAAATCTGGTGTTAGATATCCAGCGTCCCAAGTTCAGATGGCTAATAGTATTATGACACTGTCTCAGTCATATCTTGGATTATTTTATCCTTCTGGATCTTTTCCATGACACTTTCCCTAGCAGAGTAGAGATGCAGCATTTCCCTGTTTGATTGGTGGAAAGCACATGAAATAAACTGTTGGAACTGATTTTTGAAACTTGATGAAGACTTGAAACATTTTCAAAACTAACAAAAACAAGGGAGCAGAATTCCTTCAATGATTTACAATGATGAGCAAAAACAGAACCAATATATTGACTTCCCCTTCACATAGAGGACATCCTAGTAGGAGCACGTCAGTGGTATGTGAAAACTAGGGTTTTTTAGAACAAGCGAAAGAAGATTTGAAAGTAAAAAAAATAAGGGAGTTTCCTCATTTCTTTTGTTAAAGTTCTTTTATCACCTATTATGCAGGCCAAGTAGAACAGTCAAATCAAATGGTGTTTTATAATCAAATCAAGCTGATATTTTTATCAGTATGTCTACTCCTGATGGTTCAACAATTTGGGCAGTGGTATTTCCTGTAGTTAGGTACTAGGAGAAGATCCTTTTGTATGCGTTACTACCTTAGTAGAAGACTTAAGAGTGAATCATATAATCCCATTGAGTTTACTCCTAAAATTGGATGGTTTATTGAAGCAGAGGGAGAGGAATTGATGGGCTGCTGATTCAAACAAAATAGTGTCAAATCTTCATAGTTAAAATAATTTCTCAAGGGACAGCTGGAAGCAAATATATGTAGGCCAACATCTCAAAGCAGTACAGTAAATCAAGTTCGGCTTGGAAGGATGAAGTGATCTACTTAATAAGACTACCACAGAGTAGTGTTCCACATAAAGAAGCTCAAAGAAACATACGATGATTAACAAAAATGTTATCAATAAGCTCGTGGGTTCATCTGATATTGAATAGTCGACAATGTATTAAATTGAAATCAATGCTAAGACAAATGCTCATACATGAAAGCAGTAACTAGGAAGTTGTATACATGAAAGGCAAGCACAAACAAGATGTGCCTAATTAAGCCAATGATACACCTAAGGTAATAGAAAACCCTCAACTAGCTAATACTCCAAAAGCAACCCAGGGAGTCATCAAAAAATAATTATCCATCAAGATTACATTCATGGAACAGGTCAAAGGTTTATTGCTAGTTGGTTCCTTTTCAGAAATAACAAAGGCACTGAAGGTATATCTCTAGCAGGTACTGTTAGTTACCTTCATTTTCTACCAAGTTTCTTGTGAAGAAACAAAGATTAATTATGCTACTTAGATATCTCCCATACATGTGTTAGTCATCAATTATAATGATTAACGATCTCTTAGAATTCATTTGCGTTATCAACCACTAGCCTATTATCTCAATTTGTTTATATGAAAATTATTTGATTAGGTACATTTTATTTGTGCCTTTATCCGACCATAGTATCCCCTCAAGTTTTACCACAAGGTATGACCATTTGTCTGATCACTAAAATGATTTTATATATAATCACCTACCTATTGTAGAATGAAGCCACAAGTTGGATAAGGTTATACTTTTCCTTAATCATCAAACTTGGTCTTTAAGCTTCTCAATTTGGAACACTGCTTTATAGTACTCTTTGAAGTAGTAGAAAAAGTCTTAAACCCTTTCCATTCAAAGTTTGATAAATTGTGCAGTTTCAAAGAGATCATCCTGCGTGAACTTCCATCTGTTCTACATGAAAAATGTTTAAGGAGCTGGATCGACACATTTCCAATCCTTCTTCTTGGGTTGACTTGAAGTACAACCAAAAATCAAGCAAAACCAATTAGCACATACAATGAATACATGTTAACATGGCAAGCTACTTCAATATGAGGTGATGATTGACAACCCCATCAAGATTGGATAAAAAAGTGCTGAAAAGGACAACAACATTATGAACCAAAAGAACTTCCTTATTTCTTTAATTTGAAAACTATTTTTATTTGCTTTAAGGAATTGCTTTACGTTGCCATTCAAAAATCCCAATTTTATGGTCTTCCATGTGAGCAGTAAACCACTCCAGCTTTTGAGAAGAGGGAGTGCACATTTATGAAGCAAAATCAGGCCCTAGTGTTTACAAATCAACTAATGTAAGACATTGAATGGAAAATGCTATACAATCACAACCGAAAACTATCCACATTCCCTCAACATACACCAAACATCAACAGAGTCACATGTGGTAAGAAATAAAAGATAAGGTCCCCATGTACTCACTGATATGTTGTCAATAGTTGGAAGGTGATGTTGGGCTTCATCAATCTCTATGAGGATGTCACGAAAGGCTGCCCATCCATCTCCTTCGGCATTCCCAGCAGGAACAATGATTGTACTACGGTTACGCGTCACCTCCGACACCTATGTAATAGAACCATCTTTCATCATATATGGAAGTCACTTGTACTGCATTACTCAATACGGCAAACCTTGCATTTTCTATATTGATAGCAAATTTATAAACCAGATCAAATACAAACCCAAAAAACTGGTAAAGAGCAACATTATATGCCTTCATTTTTAGCCTGTCCTGATTTCACATTTGAAGAATTTGTCAAAACCAACATCCCATCTGTAATTTCCAATCACTATTGGTAAGAAGGACATAGGTCAATATTTTCAGCTGGTATGTTAGCTATGACTTTATACATTTACAAGTGTACCATTTTTATTCCCAAGACTTCACAACCTTGAACCAAAACCATTCAGTGAAAAACTAATTTCTATGCTACACAATCATGCTAGCTCGTGGGAGACAAAAAATAACCTCATGTAATAGAACCAAATTTACTGAGCACGTAAATTTTGAACAAGAAATACTAAATATAACAGCTAGATAACGAATCCATTAACTCCACTTGCTACTACCCAACACACTTTATTCATACCATGAGCATCATGAGGACTACACTCAAAGTTCATCTTTCTACTCTATGAAATTGACATTATTTGTTTGTCCAAGATATGGCATAACATGAACGTTCTTTCAATTGGTGGTCCTCCAGTTGGATGCTCTGCATTAGCTCTTTATTCACTCAGATCCAAAGGCCACTTTATTCCTCACATTAAAGTTATCATCTGAGAGGAGCTAACAGATTTGATACTCACAAATGTGGTTCAACTTCATGGCTTTGGGATGACATCATCATTTCCAATCAGTCACAGTTCACTTCTGATTTCTTGAAAGGGGAGTCCAGTGCTCTAGACTCTCAAACAATCTCTCCCTCATGTTTCATCCTCGATTTAATGAACAAACGGTGTCCTTTTCCTTGGAAGATATCCAAACATTGAGTGGGTCCAAGCTATACTCAGAGATTTTTCCTACATTTACACAACTCGGTCAGCCACTGGTACCAGATGTCCTTAGCACTTTAGATTCCATCCTCATTTCAAAGTGGATATTCTAACTGGCACCATCAAACTTCTCCACATAAAGCCATTAAGGAGTCTCTTTAAGCCTTAAACCCTCAAAAGCATCAAGGATCATGCTGAAAACCAAGGAACAACTTCCTCAGATAAAGCAATGTCATCAAAACCCACCTTCGTGCCAAGTTGGATTACAAGTGATTGGGTCACTCTCATGTTCTGGAGCAGGATGCATATTCTTATACCATCAACTGTAATCAAGGGGTGAAACTTGCAGATGCTGTGATCACAATGGCCAAGAAAAACAGAGAACTCCCACATTCTGCTGTTTTTTATCCTGGAATCTGGCATATTTCCTTGAACAAAAAGATAGCAGTCAGGTAGCTCACCATCTTCAACAATGTTGAGCACAAGGTGGCATGCTATGCAGGATAGAGCATTCGAGCAATTTTCTAACGGAAATCAAGCATGGATAAAGTTGTTGCAACAGACACAATGTCATAAAACAATCCAGGGAATGGCTGGACCGAGCCTATTGAAATTCCTGAAACAGCAACAGAATTACTAGAGGGCCTAAAATTTCAGCACTGAATAAATCTTATAGAGAAAGAACCATGTTTTGGAATTTAGGACAGTACATCTCTCCTGAACAATTGATAATAAATTGGTCCAATCATAAAAATACAGCCTACACAGTCCAAGCCAATTCTACCCACTAAAAGCTGCATATATAGATATCACAGTGCCCGCTCCAAATGTGCTCCACTGTCTTTCAAATCTAAATCCAACATTAATATCACCATAGGTTAAAACACCCTATTGATGTCAAATCCTATATGCATGTATGCATATGTCTAGTATGCATGTGTATGTGCACATTTTATTACAACATACATACAGGTATGTACAAAAAAGAATGTCGACTCATGGAAAATATACACTGGATATGATCCACATATATATTTTAGGGGGTGCAGGCACATTGCACTGTGTATATCTATTGTTTTTAGTATAATATTCTACAACAAGTGGTTATTTGCAAGCCCAATTCATTCCAGTACAAAATCACTCAAGTTAGGACCTTTTCCTGGTTTCTAGATTTACCTTCAAGAATCGGCCCCTCTGGTTTTCTCCCACATCAAAATAAAACACCTGTATGAGTACAATAAGAATTTCAGCAGCTAGTATATTCGGCTACTCATGAAATAGATGCAATGTATGTGACACTCGAGTATACCTACCCATCAAAAATAGGAAGGAAGAAGAAAATACAAAGTAAATGTGCAAGAAGCCAACCTTTGTGCCGAGCTGGATCTCGCTACTCTGAAGAGATGATTCTTTACCACTATCTCCTGCTGCATAATACTTGAATAGGTCCACGAATGTATTGATACCAGAGACAGGTATAATAATGGTAGACCTGGAGCCTGAGGTTTTCTCTGATATCTTCAGGTATTGGCCACGAGGATTCTCTTTGAGATCGAAGTAGAAAATCTTGTGCTCCACTTGAAGCGTCTTGGAGATGAGCTCCACATCACTTCCAGGCGCGCCTTCCATCGGCAGATAGATAGTGCTGTTGCACTATTCCCCTGTAGGAAGTTCTAACGCTCTGCTGCTTTTCTTTCTTATGTGTGTGTGTGTGTGTGTGTGTGTGATCGATTGAGGGCTAGGCTACGAGGCCCATGTCTTTGGCATCAACAATGCCAGCTTTCTCGAAGCTTGTCGAGTGCTGGAGCTGGGGCGCGCGTTCTTCAAGAAAACGAGTGCGTTGGGCAGTTGAGGGAGGCGTTGAAGATCTGGAAGATTGGGAAGAGCACAAGCAATCCGTCCACCACAGCCGATGGTTTTTCGTTCTTTCCCTGCAGAAAATTCCACGGGAGGTGTTCCACGGATGTGCGAAAGAGGAGAAGAGAAGGAAGAAGAAGAAGGTTTCTCTTACCAGGCGACAGCAGCGATGGAGCTCGAAACCCTAAACCACGAACAGAGACAGAGACAGAGACGAGAGACGAGAGACGAGAAACAGAGAAACAGAGAAACAGAGAAATTTGGACTTCGCTAATTTTTTCATCCACACAAACAGAGCTCCAAAAACAGCCCCAAAATCTGTATTTGATTTCTGGGTTCTTTTTTTTTTTTTTGCCAGATTTACACAAGTAAATTCTGTTGCTGATTCTGAAGAGAAGAGATTTTGATCATCTGACATTGTTCAGACTTTTAGCATCGATCGGTCCGATAATCGATGGAAATTGACATCGTTCAGACTTTTAGCATCGATCGGTCAGATAATCGATGGAAATTGACATTGTTCAGACTTTCAGCATCGATCGATCAGATGATCGATGGAAATTGACATTGTTCAGACTTTTAGCATCGATCGGTCAGATAATCGATGAAAATTCACATTGTTCAGACTTTTAGCATCGATCGGCCAGATAATCGATGAAAATTGATGTTAAAGAACGAGAAACGCTGGGAGGATTGCTGTGGCTCGAGAGTCTGCTTGCTTCTGATCGGGGCCCTGCGTTGAAAATAGATGGCGAAACCCGATCGATGAACTAGTTTGGGATCGATGAACTAGTTTGGGATCGATGATGACCTGTGGAGCTGAAGTCAACTGAAGCGAGATTGTGCTGAGATTTTCGCCTTCTGGGTTTTGGCCAGATTGTACTTCTCCCTAAGAAGTCGTTCTGCTCCGTGAAGAAATTGCTCGCGGGCTTGATCCCATCACCATTGTTCGAACTTTAACATTGATCGGTAAGATAGCCGATGACAACTTATTTGAAAGAACGAGAATGTTGGGAGGATGTTGTGTTAGAGTCGCTTAACCAGCAGCCCCTTTGCTGAACAAATGGTGAAACTGGATCAATGAATACTTTGGAATAAATGAGTTGTTGAGCACAAAGATAACTGAAGTGAGATTGTGCTAATATTGCCTTCATAACAACAATGGCTTCCAACTATGATTACATGCTTCGTCTAAAAAAAGAAGATGCATCATGCTATATCAAAAGGAATTCCTGTGGGGGCGATGAAACAAGACTCGATGTAATTAATGTTTCAGAAGAATTGAATTGTATCTCGATAAAAATTAATCATAATAGCTTTTAGCTTTATAAGCACCTACAAGTGGCAAATCTGTGCCATGAGGTATATACCAACGCATAAAATTAAGCCCTTATTCAACTATTAATGTTCAATCGGCACAATTGTTTCCATTATCATCAGAAACATTGGAATATGTCCTCCAAACTCTCATATATGTCAGAATCATTGTCGTGTGATACGATCCAAAACGCCAAAACCCCACTATCCAAACCCACATCAAATGCTTCAAAAGAGTTGCGACATCAATCAAATGAAGAAAAAGGGGTACATACTCGATTCAAAAGCAAATTGATCTTCTGATACAGCTTCCTCGGTGGTGGTGGTGATGACGATGATGGTGATGGTGATGGTGATGATGGTGGAGACAATTGAACCTTATAGATCATGGTGGAGATTGAAGCCCACCCATCATCGTCCTTGGCGGAAAGCTCAAGCTTTTTAATATTTTGCCCGATATAATAGATTAAACTAGCATAATGTAGACTTAGATCGATTCTCTCTCTCTCTCTCTCTCTTGTTGTAAATGTATGATATTAAAACAATATGACAATACAAAAAGAACCTTACTATCAAAACTACTTCAAAGGTAGCGATGTGGCCTTCTAAGGTGTTACTATACCAAACAATGTAAATCTAAGTAATTTAGGGACAAAGTTCTCATACAACATAACCATAAAAAACTGTTAAATAAACTTTCCTCTTATCCTACTGCATACATGTTGAGGTACTCTAGAAAGCCCATCAAATAAGAAACCACGCCGCAAGTTCCAAATATACCACATGCCCAAGTACCGCAGATAATATTCAAACACAACCTTGTACGTAGGGGTTGCTAAAACTCTATCACCTTCAATGAAAACATATTGAACAATGTGACCAAACGTTTCCAGCTAATGACCCCCACAATTGCCCTCCATATACCTTTAGCAACATGACAAGATATGAACTTGTGTTTAGAATCTTCATCAATCATCGTACAAAAGACACACATACCACTAGAAATGTATTTTCTTCCTTCTTCTTTTCTCTCTCTTAACCTTCCAAATATACCACATGCCACAGTACCTCAGGTAATAATTAAACACCACCATATATGTTGGGGTTACTAAAACTCTATCACCTTCAAGGAAAAGCTCATTGAAAAAGGTGACAAAACATTTCAAGTGAATAACCGCCACAATTGTGATACAACTATCCATATATTTCTAACAACACGACAAGATATGAACCTTTGTTTACAATCTTCATGAATTATCGTACACAAGACATATGTACCACTAGAAATTTATCTTCTTCCTTCTTCTTTCTTCCCTCTTAATCTTCCTTTCTTTTCTTTTCTTTTCTTTTCTTTCTTTCTTCATTCTTTCATTCCCCTTCACTGCCATCGCCATGTCTGCAGACAGAAGACCCGAGAGACCCATCTCCGTCCTTTGACAGAAGACCCGAGAGACCCATCTCCGTCCTTTGACAGATCCATGGCAGCTCCAGGATGATCTGACTCCCAGAAGGTAATCACAAAGGCCCAACAACAGCTCCATGGACGAAGACTCCATCTGGGTTCTCTGTCATATGCGGCGACGCCATCTCTCATCCCTTGCAGAGATCCCCAGATTTCCTCCACAATCGATCAGGGCTCAAGGCGCAAGCCCAACCGCCTTCCATGTAAGGCAAGAAGAAGAAGAAGAAGAAGAAGAAGAAGAAGAAGAAGACGGAGATGAGAACCATGGGCATGTTCTAAAGCACAACGGACCGCAGCAACGGCGACAATGGTAACGGTGGCAGTGATGATGATGATGATGATGATGATGCTGATGATGGTAGTGATGGTGATGATGCAGATCAGAATCCCCTTCTGAAGCAGATGCAGGGATGTGGGAAAGAGAAAGAGAAGGAGGGCTCGAGAATGCGCCAGGATGTCGATCGCAGGAGGAAAGATCCTGCAACGCATCGACTGCGTTGCTTACCACATATGATGCCAGATGTGGGCAGCTTGGAACGCCCTCATCGCAGGCTACGTTCGGCGAGGTCAAGCCGGTGTTCTTCGGGCATCGAAATATACATCGAGGAATCGATCGATGTTCTTCGATATGCATCGAAATATACATCCGAGGAATCGATCAATGTTCTTCGGTATGCATCAAAATATACATCGAGGAATCGATCGATGTTCTTCAGTATGCATCAAAGTATACATGGAGGAATCGATCGATGTTCTTCAGTATGCATCAACTATGCATTGAGGAATCGCAGTGATCGATGTTCTTGGGTATGCATCGAACTATGCATTGAGGAATCGACATTGAGGAATCCACAGTTCCTATCATTTTGCTTACATGTTTCGCTGTTTGCAATGCCATCAGTTATATTCTAGCCAACCATTCAATGATATTCCTGCAGAATCGATTACCATCAAAGAACGGATATCAGAAACTCCGTTTAAAAGAACACGAAATCGTACTCCCATCTTTGCAATAACCGCACTCCAACAGGAATTACACTTAAAAGTACAAGCTTGATTC
>JBBBWG010030643.1:102310-124268 GCA_037176905.1 Azolla pinnata | reverse complement strand
CATTGCTTCTACGCTAAGGACGCACCCGATGGGAGTCCCATCTTCCTCATCCTTTACGTGGACGATATGCTACTCTCTGGTCGACATATCGGAGAGCTTGCCGAGCTCTGACGGCAGATGCTGCTGAAGTTCGCTATGAAGGACCTTGGTCCGGCGCATCATATTCTCGAGACGAAGATCACACGGAACCGCCACTCACGACAATTGTATCTGTCTCAGTCCGATTACATCCGACGAATATTGGAGCCATTCAGCATGCATTCGGCTCGATCTGCTACGACACCGCTTCCCGCCAACCTTCGACTGTCACGGAAGGACTGCCCGACACCCGGTCCGGAGGGGGACCATATGACGTCAGTGTCATACACACTGGCTGTTGGCTCGTTAATGTACGCTATGGTCGCGACGCGGGCAGACATAGCACATGCGGTTGGAGTCGTAAGCAGATTCATGCACAATCCCGGCCGCCCACACTAGAACACAGTGAAACATATCTTTAGATATCTGGTTGGCACACAAGACTACGACATCAAATTCGGACCGAACGAGAACCCTTAGGCCCAGTGGGCTACACCGACTCGGATTACGCGGGTTGTCTCGACACCCGGAAATCGACGTCCGGGTACTTCTCCAGATTCGGAACCGGCGGCATTTCGTGGAGGTCGAAACTACAGGATTATACGACTACGAGTACGACCGAAGCGGAGTACGTAGCTGCGTCGGACGCAACGAAAGAAGCGCTCTGGCTCGGATGACTAGCTCGTACCGTTTCGACAATGTAATTCGAAATGGATTCCGACCGTGTTCAGCGACAGCCAGGGAGCCGTCGCTTTAGCGAAGAATCCTATAACATCTGTCCTTCTTTATATCCTATAACATCTGTCTGCACCTTGTATATGTGGGACATTCTTCTTTTTGCTCCCTTTCCTGAACGGTGCCACTGTTGGCAAAACAGTAAGACTGTCTAACCAAAAGTCGCTTTATTCCAAAAAACCTTGCGCTTCATCACGATTCCTTCTGCCTTCATCGAATCCATCATCCCTTCATCTTCGGGGAACTATCTATCGAAAAATGATTATTTCCCTACGCTTTCAAGCCGTGTGAGTTTAACCACATGACAACAGCACAAGAAACTTTTGATTTGAAACTCTAGGCAAGAGAAACAGCTGAAAAAGTGAAGATGTGTCAGAACATCTTACGAAGGGACCGGCCAAGACCAGGCTTCACCAGAACAAGCTCATCGCTCCCTCATGCGATATCGAATTTCTGAGTTTTTTGGTTGAATCAAAGCGCAAGAGAGCAAGCTGCACAAAGACACAAGAAAGTTTGGATTTTGAAACTCAGGGCGAGAGAAACGGCTGAAAAAGTAAAGATGTGTTAAAACGTCTATGGAAGGGACCGGCCAGGACCATGCTTCACCTGAAAAAGCTCATACCTCCCTCGAGCGATGTCGGATTTGCCAATTTTTTGTCTTGAATCGAAGCACAAGAGAGCATGCTACACAATGGCACAAGAAAGTTTGGATTTTGAAACTTTGGGTGAGAGAAACAGCTGAAACAGTGAAGATGTGTCAGAACGTCTTAGGAAGGGACCGGCCAACGCCAGGCTTCACCAGAACAAGCTCATAGCTCCCTCGTCGATATCGGATTTCTGAGTTTTTTGGTTGATTCAAAGCGCAAGAGAGCAAGTTACACAAAGACACAAGAAAGTTGGATTTTGAAACTTAGGGCGAGAGAAACGGCTAAAAAAGTGAAGATGTGTCAAAACGTCTAAGGAAGGGACTGGCGAGGACCAGGCTTCACCTAAAAAAGCCCATACCTCCCTCATGCGATCTCGGATTTGCTAGTTTTTTGTCTTGAATCGAAGCAAAAGAGAGCAAGCTACGCAACCGCAAAGAAAGTTTGGATTTTGAAACTCTGGGCGAGAGAAAAAGCTGAAAAAGTGAAGATGTGTCAGAACATCTATAGGAAAGGAACCGGCCAAGACCAAGCTTCACCAGAAAAAGCTCATAGCTCCCTCGTGCAATATTGGATTTCCGAGTTTTTTGGTTGAATCGAAGCGCAAGAGAGCAAGTTACACAAAGATACAAGAAAGTTTGGATTTTGAAACTCATGGCGAGAGAAACGGGTGAAAAAGTGAAGATGTGTCAGAACGTCTAAGGAAGGGACCGGGCAGGACTAGGCTTCACCTGAAAAAGCTCATAGCTCCCTCATACGATATCGGATTTCTGGGTTTTTTTGTTTGAATATGCACGCAATAGAGCAAGCTATACAATGCCATAGAAAAGTTTGGGTTCTGAAATTCAGCGTCAGAGAAACGGTTGAAAAAGTAAAGATGTGTCAGAACTAATGAAGGGACCGACCAGGGCGACAACCTTTACTAGAAAAAGCTCGTAGCTCCCTCGTGTGATATCACATTTCTGAGTTTTTTAGCTTGAATGTACGCGCAAAAGAGCAGGCTATGCACTGGCACAAAACATTTTGGATTTTGACCCTCAGGGCAACAGAAACGACTGAAAAAGTCAAGATGTGTCAGATCTGAGGAAGGGACCGACCTGGGCGACTGCCTTCACTAGAAAAAGCTCATAACTCCCTCGTGCAATATCGGATTTCCAAGATTTTTTGCTTGAATTTGCACATAACAGAGTAAGGTATGCAATGGCACAAAAAGGTTTGGATTCTGAAACTCAAGGCGAGAGAAACGGGTGAAAAAGTGAAGTTGTGTCTGAACTGAGGAAGGGACCGATGAGGGCGACTACATTCACCAGAAAAAGCTCATAGCTCCCTCGTGCATTATCGGATTTCCGAGTTTTTTAGCGTGAAGAGAGCAGGCTATGCAATGGCAAAGAAAAGTTTGGATTCTGAAACTCAGGGCGAGAGGAACGGCTTAAAAAGTGAAGATCTGTCAGAACTGAGGAAGGGACCGATGAGGGCGACTACCTTCACAAAAAAAAACTCATAGCTCCTTCGAACGATATCGGATTTTCGAGTTTTTTAGCTTAAATGCACGGGCAAGAGAGCAAGCTATGCAATGGCATGAGAAAATTTGGATTCTGGAACTCAGGGTGAGAGAAACGGCTGAAAAAGTGAAGATGTGTCAGAACTGAGGAAGGGACCGACCAGGGCAACTGCCTTCACCAGAAAAAGCTTATAGCTCCCTCGTGCGATATCACATTTACGAGTTTTTTACCTTGACTCGAAGCGCAAAAAAGCAAGCTATGCAATGGCTCAAAAAAATTTGGATTCTGAAACTTAGGGCGAGAAAAATGGCTGAAAAAGTAAAGACGTGTCAGAACTGAGGAAGGGGTCGACCAAGACAACTCCCTTCACCAAAAAGCTCATAGCTCTTTCATGTGATATCGGATTTCAGAGCTCAAACTCTTGAATCGAAACCCTCACAGGAAGCTAACATAAACTCTTGAAATCTGATATCACACGAGGAAGCTGAGCTTTTTGATGAAGGCCATTGCCCCTATCTAAACTTCAAACTTTTTTGTGCAATATGATAGGTTATTGTGATGGGTTTGATTCAAGTGTTAGAACTTCCAAATTCAATATCACACGAGGAAGTTATGAGCTTCTTGATGAAGGCAGTCGCCCATGTTTGTCCCTTCCTCATTTCTAGCAGAGCTTTACTTTTTTAGTCTTGTCTCTCATCATAAGTTTTAAAATGCAAACTTTTTTGTCCCATATGATACCTTCCTCATTTCTAATATTATATCTTTACTTTTTCAGTCATGTGTCTCACCCTAACTTTCAAAAATTCAAACTTTCTTGTGCAGTATTATAGCTTACTGCCATGGCTTTGATTGAAGTGTTAGAACTTTGACATCCGATATCACACAAGGAAGTTATGAGGTTCTTGATGAAGGCAGTCACCCATTTCTGTCCCTTCCTCATTTCTGACACACTTTTACTTTTTTAGTCATGCATGTCGCCCTACATTTCAAAATTCAAACTTTTTTGTACTGTGTAATAGCTTACTATGATGGCTTTTATTCAAGTGTTTGAACTCTTAAATTTAATATCACACAAGCAAGTTCCAAGTTTGATAAAGTCTCTTGCGCTTGTCTGTCCCTTGATCATTTCTCACGGAGCTTTACTTCCTTAGTCGTGTCTCTCGCAATGAGTTTCAAAATTCAAACTTTTTTATGTCATATGATAGCTTACTACGATGGCTTTGATTCAAGTTTTTGAGCTCTAAAATCCGATATCACAAGAAGTAGCTATGAGCTTTTTTATGATGGCAGTCGCCCTGGTCTGTCGCTTCCTCATTTCTAACACAGCTTTACTTTTTTAACCGTTCCCTCGCCTTGAGTTTCAAATTTTAAACTTTTTTGTGTCATATGATAGCTTCATACGATGGCTTTGATTCACGTGTTCGAACTCTAAAATCTGATATGACGTGAGGGAGATATGAGCTATTCTATGAAGGCAGTCGCCCTGGTCTATCCCTTCCTCATTTCTAACACAACTTTACTTTTTCAACTGTTCTCTCGCCCCGAGTTTCAAAATTCAAATTTTTTTGTCATACCATAGCCTACTACAATGACTTGGATTCTAGTGTTTGAACCCTCAAAATTCCATATCACACGAGAGAGCTATGAGCTTTTTGATGTAGTCAACCCCATCTGTCCCTTATCATTTCAGACACACCTTTAGTTTCTTTGTTGTCTCTCGCCCTTAGTTTCAAATTTCAAACTTTTTTGTGCCATATGATAGCTTCCTGCAATGGCTTTGATTCAAGTGTTTTCGAATTCTAAAATCCGATGTCACATGAGGGAGCTATGAGCTTTTTGATGAAGGCAATCACCTTGGTCTGTCCCTTCCTCATTTCTGACACAACTTTAATTTTTGAGCTGTGTCTCTTGGCCTGAGTTTCAAAATTAAAACTTCTTTGTGCAATATAATAGCTTTCTACGACGACTTTGATTCAAGTGTTTGAACTGTTAAATGTGAAATCCTATATCACACTAGGGAGGTATGAGCTTTTTCATGATGGCAGTCGCCCTTGTTTGTCCCTTCCTCATTTCTGACACAGCTTTACTTTTTCAACCCTATCTCTCGCCCGAAGTTTTAAAAATTCAAACTTTTTTATGCCATATGATAGTTTGCTACGATTGTTTTCAATCAAGTCTTTGAACTCTAAGATTCGATATCACACGAGGGAGTTATGAGCTTTTTTATGAAGGTAGTTGCCTTTGTATGTCCTTTCCTCATTTCTCAGACAGTTTTACGTTTTTAGTTGTGTCTCTCACCCTAAGTTTCAAAATTCAAACTTTTTTGTGTCATAGGATAGCTTGGTACGATAGCTTTAATTTAGGTCTTTGACTCTAAAATTCGATATCACACGAGGGAGCTATGAGGTTTTTTATGAAGACAATCGCCCTCGTCTGTCCCTCATTTCTAATACAACTTTACTTTTTCAACCATGTCTCTCGCCCTGAGTTTCAAAAATCAAACTTTTTTGTACCATCTAATAGCTTGCTGCAATGGCTATAAGTCAAGTGTTTGAACTCTAAAATCCAATATCAAACCAAGGAGCTATGAGCTTTTTTATGAATGTAGTCACCCCTACTTTTCCCTTCCTCATTCTTGACATAGCTTTATTTTTTAAGCCATGTCTCTCGCCCCGAGTTTCAAAATTAAAACTATTATGTGTCATACGATAGGTTGTTGCGATGACTTTGATTCAAATGTTTGTACTCTGAAATCAAATATCACACGAGGGAGCTATGAGCTTTTTTATCAATGCACTCGCCCTTGTCTGTCCCTTCCTCATTTCTGACATAGCTTTACTTTTTCAGCCATGTCTCTCGGTTTGAGTTTCAAAAT
This sequence comes from Azolla pinnata, assembly GCA_037176905.1. Classification (NCBI taxonomy): domain Eukaryota; kingdom Viridiplantae; phylum Streptophyta; class Polypodiopsida; order Salviniales; family Salviniaceae; genus Azolla; species Azolla pinnata. The sequence continues at coordinate 118,434 of JBBBWG010030643.1, read as the reverse complement.
TCAAACTTTTTTGTGTCGTATGATGGCTTGCTATGATAGCTTTGATTCAAGTGTTTGATCTCTGAAATCCGATATCACACAGGGGAGCTATGATGTTTTTTATGAAGACAGTCGCCCGTTTTTTACATTTCCTCATTTGTGACATGGCTTTACTTTTTAAGCCTTGTCTCTCGCCCTAAGCTTCAAAATTCAAACATTTTTGTCCTATATAATGCCTTACTATAATGGCTTTAATTTAAGTGTTTGAACTCTTAAATCCGATATCACATGAGGGAGCTATGAGCTTTGTGATTAAGGCAATCGCCCTTAATCACGATCGCCCTTAAGGCAATCGCCTTTGATCCCTTGCTCATTTCTAAAACAAATTTTGTTTTTAGGTCGTGTCTATTGCCCTGAGTTTAAAAAATTTAAACTTTTTTGTGCTATATGATATCTTATTGCGATAACTTTGATTCAAGTGTTCAAACTCTGAAATTTGATTACACCCGAGGAAACTATGGGCTTCTTGATGCAGGCAGTCGCCATTGTCCATTCCTTATTTATTTCTGACATGGCTTTATTTTTCGAGTCTAGTCTCTAGCCCTGAGTTTCAAAATTCAAACTTTTTTGTTCCATATAATAGCCTACTGTAATTCCTTTAATTCAAGAGTTTGAACTCTTAAATCCAATATCACACAAGGAAATTATGAGCCTCTTGATGAAGTAGCCGCCCTTATATGTCCCTACCTCATTTCTGACATAACTTTACTTTTTCAATCGTGTCTATCTATCACCCTGAGTTTGAAAATTCTAACTTCTTGTTATCATATGATAGCTTACTACAATTGCTTAGATTCAAGTGTTTGAACTCTAAAATCTGATATCAAATTTAATCGTGTCTCTCTCCCTGAGTTTCAAAAATTGAACTTTAAACCCTAGTATCCTAGAAGTTTGAAATTGTATATTGTTAAATCTAGAATAAAAATTTGATTCTTTAATTTAGAAAGATATTCTTTTCAATTTCTCCGATATCGCATTTAATATTTAAACTTTGAAACTTTTTGCTTAAACGCGAAACGATATGGAATATGAAAGACTTCGAGTCTCTGAAGTTGCTATCGATTTTTTGTTAGAACAACTTACATTGGTCCATAAAGTTTAATGACATTTGAATGAATTGGAAGAGGCTGCTGCCTTTTTGTTGACGTCCTTCAGGCTTGAGTGGAATCTCCTAGTAACTAGAAACCAAAAATTGAAGGAGTATTCTTTATATCCAATAGATCATCAAGTCATGGATTGAATTTACACTTTGTTGAGTGATCACTCCCAAATGGTTTTATACCTTTTTAGAGCAGTTCTTGAATAGCTAGGCTAGTTCTCCTTAGTTGTAGGGGAAGTGATAGTAAGAGGGCATGCATGTTAGTGGAGCCAACATTGCTAGCACATTCTTTTCATCGCCTTCTTAGCTCACCATGTAGCAATGTTGGCTACTAAAGACTCCCTTAAGAGGGAAAGGTCCAAAAACACTGCATGGGCAAAAGGCTAAAGAACATTCACAAGAATAGATTGCTCCGTTAATTACGGAACAATGAGATGAATAGGAGCCAAATTTAGTCAAGGCATGGACGGAGTCAATGAAGTATTGTCCAATTATATATGGGACTTGGTCAAATTCAGAAAGATTCCAATAAGAGTCAAAATGACAAATGCAAGGAGAACAAGAAGTAGCAACGGAACTAGTGGACAAGGAAAAGAGGCCAAATCTTGAAAAAGGGTTATCGCAAGTCCATACCGGGGCAGGCAAAGAGCTAGTTGACAAAGCAAAGACAACACTATGATGGGGACCGTGAAATTGTAATAAGAAGGTGGCTCAAGGAAGAGTTGGTGTTGGCATAGTCAGAAATTGCAAGAAGCCAACGTGCAACACTTGCTCGAAGTGGCTAAACATGGATTCGAGGGGAAGATCCGAGGAAGGTCAAGCCAATGGAGGTTGAGCAGATTTAGAAATTCGCAATACACTCTAAACCTAAAAAACCCTAAAACCCTCTTAAAACCCTAAACCCTAAACCCCAAACCCTTGACCTTCGACCCTAATCTCTAAACCCTAAACCCTCGCAAAGAATCAAAAGGAGCAGTTTAGAGATATCTAGCTAGCCAAACTTCAAGCGCTTTGGGATGATTGTGAAAAGGTTGAACAAGGTTCAAGGATTGCGACATGTGGATGTAGATAACATCTCGAAAGAGATCCAACTATATGCTAACTCAAACCGAGGTAAGGCTAGGGTTAGGGTTAGGGTTAGGGTTAGGGTTAGGGTTGGGGCTACACGTGGCTCTTTTACATATGTAGCATTACTCGTCAATAATCATTGGGTTGTCCTGCGAATTGACGCAAGTGCGTGGTGGTTTCACACTTGTCCGGCAGAAAAATTCAAAGGGCCGCTTTCCAACGGCTCTTTGTTTTTCCCCTTGACCCGCAGAAACCAGTTCAAATTCCTGCGTCGTCTCTGTCGACAGAGACTTACTTACTTACCAGGTAAACAGAACAAAACAGAAGAGAAGAGAAGAGAAGAGAAGAGAAGAGAAGAGAAGAGAAGAGAGCAGAACAGAGCTTCCTTTCCATAGCCGCCAGCCATGGCTTCTCTCACTCCCGGCATCCTCCAGAAGCTTCTCCACAACGTCGGCTCCGACGCCCGCGTCGCCGGCGCGCACCGATCCGCGTTCCTGCAGGTCGTCGGCATCGTCCCCGCCATCTCTGGATCCGACCACCTGCGCCCTTGCCGAGGCTTCTTCATCAAGGTCTCTGATTCCTCCCACTCCGCCTACATGGCGCTTGCCGAGGAGCAGGGCCATCTCATCCTCTCCAACAAGCTCCAGATCGGGCAGCTCATCCAAGTGGAAGGCCTCGATTCTGGCTCGCCTGTTCCTGTGCTCAGAGGAGTTCTCCCTGTCCCTGGCAAGCAAGCTCTCATCGGACAGCCTGCCGAGATCAGCTTGTCGGAGGAGAATCTCCTCTTTCTCAACCCCGACAAGCAGCTCGATCCCTCTGCAAAGAGGCGATGCTCCATTGGACCTGAAGCTCGGCTGAAGATCAAGATAGACAGCACTTCTTCTTCTTCTTCTTCTTCTTCTTCTTCTTCTTCCTCGAATTGCCATGAATTCTCCAGCCCTAGGGTTTGCCCTAGCCCAGCTACTGCTTCTCGCTCGAGGAGGAATGCAGAGAGAGCCTCGTGGTCGATCGTCGGAGGCAACACAGATGCGAAGAGCAAAGATGAGCAGAGACTCGCTGCTCCCTCCGCTGCGAGGACGAAGATCTTCCCTGAATTCTCACCTGCTCCTCAGTCCAGATCTGTCTCTGCTTCTCCTGCCAGGGATTCCTCTGTCAGGAGCTCTCTTTTCCTTGAGAAAGGCGTGAGTGGCCGCGATAAGGCTTCGAAACCTAGCCCTGATGTGAGGAAATCGGCAAGGAGACTTGCACCGCCCCCCTCCCCTTCTTTTCCTCCCTCTTCTGAAGCTCCAGCTATGGCTAAGAGCTCCAGACAGTCTTCCCCTGCTCTCAAAAGAGCTGCCAGTGTGGGTAAGCTCAGCCAGAGAGGATCCGGTAGTACGGCTAAAGAAGAGGTGAAGGTCCTCACCTGTAGCAATTCTATCAGGAAATCTGTATCATCTGTTAGCAAGGGAAAATCGGGGGAGATGGCCATGGAAACGAATCGATCCTCGCACCACGGAACAGCTTCAGATCCATCGTCTCCTCCGATCGTGCAGTTCAGAGACGAGAATTACTGCTTCAAAGAAGACGATTCACCTGTGAGGCCATCGTTCCTTTCTTTGTATCACAAACAATGCCATGAATCTAGTCATTCACATCATCTGTTACATGGGGGGTTTGTTGCAGGAAGAGCAAGCAAAGCATAGCCTGAGATCTGCCATAGGCGGATCAACAATGTCTACCCCTGTCGGAAAGACCTTTGCACGGCTTGAGCCCGATATTCTCTCGCCTCTCCCCGTGGAGGCGCAGAACAGCGGAGGTAGAAAATCAGAGAAACGAAGCAAAACCTTGGAGATGCTACCGGTGGGCCTCCCGGCTCTGGCAAAGGTCTGTATGAATGAGCTCTGCGATTCTCACTGTGTTCGGAAATCAAAGAATACGTCTGTTGAGCTTGGAAATGGGATCGATAAACCGAATCAAATCATGTAACTTCTTTTTTTGCTCAGAAAGCTATGCAGAGATGCGAAGCTGCGACATTTGCGGCATCGGAGGCGTTGCAGGAGGCATCGACAACCCGAAGCATCATACGATGCTTGAGGTGAGCGAGTGAATATCATACCCTAAACCAGTGATTCTGGTCTGGGCCCTCTCGAAACGCAAAACCTCTTACAATCCGAACTAAACCTGTACTGCTGTTCTGCGCCATCAGCGAGTTTGCGGAGTTGTGTGCAGCGGCGAGGGCCAGCAATCCAGGGCCATCGGTGGATCGGTTCTTCAGCCTGCATGAAGCTGTGGTCGAAGCTAGATCTGTGGCAGATGCAATGGCAGAGGCGAGGTCCATGGCCGTCCGAAGGAGAAGAGATCAGGAGGAGGAGAATGACGAGAACAGTGCGGTGTGGGAGGAGAGGGCTCGCTGCGCAGGCTCATGGGTGAATGCAGCGATCGGGAGTGGATTGAAGACACCATATCCATCCTCCTCCTCCTCATCATCATCATCATCATCATCATCGAGCAGGGGCCAAGCAGCATCAATGATGCATTCGAGATCTTCTCCCCCAAGGGACAGGTGGGATGGAGAGTGCTGCAAGAACAGGGTGATGGGCACTTCAGAATCTCCAGCTCATGGCGGCGGCGATGCTGGTCCTCTGTTCACAATTGCCCAAGTGCCGAAGACACCATCGAAGCAGAAGCTCGGTGCTAGCCATGGTGACAATGATGATGATGATGCATCTGCAGGAGGAGGATGCAGAGGATACCCTGCTTCTTCGGCATCTTCGTCTTCCGCTTCTGGGAAGCTTGTGGAGTGGGCCAAGGGCAATGGCTTTGTGGAGACGGCGAGGCTAGCGAAGAAGCTGCAGGAGGATGTCGAGGCATGGTTCCTCGAGTTCGTGGAAGAAGCATTGGAGCACGGCTATAAGATAGCAATCAAGGAAGCTACGGGTGGGAAGACGATGAAGAAGACGAAGAAGCAGCAGCAGCAGATGGAGTTTGGGTGCTGGCCCGACAACAACGACATCGTGTCAACGGTGCTCTCGGATCTAAAGAGGGTCAACGATTGGCTCGATCGTGCTGTGTCCGGGCGGCGGACGTCGTCGGTCGGTGGTGCCAGTCCGGCTGGCCCTGGCCAACTGCTCAAGGAACGCACGGCTTGCTTGAAGCAGAAGTTGTACGACCTGCTCATCCAGCTGGTCCTCCGTAGCCCATCGCAGGTCATCTCGAGGAGCCTCCCTCCTCATTGACCCCGATCCCGATCCCCATCGGATTCTTCATTTGATCTCATCTCATGCGATTCGATGGATCGATCATTCGCTAGATGTTCCCATGGTATGTACACCTATTGGTGTCATTTGCTTGATACTGTAAATGTAATGGGAAACGATGTTTCCTTTCTTGGTCTTTCTTGCTCTTGCGGTCTTGTTTGCTGGTACGCAGTTTCGGTCGATGATGGTGGGTATCGATCGACAATGGAGAGAGAGATGTTGGAAACCAACCCAATGGATGAAGCTTTGAAGGATTGTTTTGGAGCCTGAACTCAATGTCCACATCGAGCATTGACTCTGAATCGATTAGCGCATGCATGCCTTTGATCGGACAATGGACTCCGATTGCTTATACCCATTTTATCAACAAGGATGCATTCTAGATCTGATCAAACGGCTTCAACAAGTTCTCGAAGCAGCAAGCGACGATGGCTTTGTGGGGCTTCCTTGACTCCACTTGGGCATTCTAGTAGAGCACATGCCCGTCTTCATCGAGATCAATATTCTATTCCCATTTATTTAGATCACAAGCCTTGACCCTCAATATGCGAGAAGCAGGCGAATAGCCATGACATGCGACGTCAAGAGTGATTCTAGAAGATGAAATCTGCATTGCAATTGCTTGCACTAGGCTTGCCTCTAGAAAATTCACGTGACAAGTCGAGCCCATAGCCACAAGGACCCCTAACTAAACCTTGCACCCTAAATCTGATGAGGAGGAGAATCGGAAATGCCTACGTGCTGGCACGTTTTATGATACTTAGAAGAAGCAACGGAGTAGACATGAAAATGCAGGTTGAGAAATGGGCAGTTTGGACTCGAGAAGGCCCATTGAACGGGGTATGAAATCTCCAGACACCAGGCAAACAAATCAGGAGGATCAAAGCAGAAGCAGAAGCAGAAGCAAGAAGCAGAAGCAGAAGCAGAAGCAAGAAGCAGAAGCAGAAGCAGAAGCAAGAACCAAGAAGCAGAAGCAGCAGATGCGTATGTAGAGGGAAGAAGGGTATTGAGTGGAATTTAGAGATGAAGGGTAGGTTTGGAGTTTCCCCTAAACTTGTCCCTCTCTCTTCTTCAAACTAATCTCTGTGTTTTTTGGTCTCGCAGCTCGCCAACACAGAAAGCAGCGGAACGGCGTCTCATCGCAGGCCCGCGGAGCAGGTTTAGGGTTTCGAGATTCCGTCTTCCGACCGGGAGCAGGCCTCGCTATGGGGAAGAGACGGGAGCGACGACTTCTGCAACAGCAGCTGCAGCAGCAGCAGCTCCAGCAGGCTGGACGAAGAGTGAAGCTCGACCTCTCCTCCGCTCCCCCCTCCGGAGATCCTCTCCCTCCTCCTCCCCCCCCTCCGTCTCCACCAACTGTAGCCTCGCGCACAGAATCTGGTAAGTCGCCCTGTCTTCTTTTCCTCCTTCTCCATCGGGCATTTTCTGCCGTCATCTTACCAGCCTGCGGGGCTAGGCCAATTGTTCATCTGCTCCGGAGTGCGATTCTATGAGCTGCAACCCATCGGATGTGCGCTGGTAAATGCGTTTCTCATCCGTGTGATGCCTGGAGAAGAGAAAACCTAAAAGAGTATGTGTTTTCTATGTCGTCCACCCTGATCTCAGAACCACGTTGAATTACTCTGATGTTCACAAATATGCTTAATGTTGCAAGTGCGTTAATTCTTACACTTCATGATTGCACGCTGGACTGCATGATCTTTAGCCGAGTTGAAGGTCATTAATGTGCACAACTACGTATATGCACACACACCCAAATACATACAAATACAGATAAGTATATAATCCATCCATCCATACGTACATACGTGCATATTCATGTCAGAATCTCAAGTGTCAGAATTGTAATTCTATAGGTTTTTCTGCGCACCAAATTTCGTATGTGTATGAACTTATATGTCAAATTTGTAATTAAAGCTAATAGATGAATCTCTGCAAACTTTTAGGTGGTCAAAGTTAGAATTTTTATTTTCAAGGCATGATTGACGCCCTCATAATCAACTATGAACTGCAGATTATTAGCATCCTAAGTACTTCAAGATTATGAACAAATAACTGTTATTTGGTTCCAGCCTCACACGTGGAACCTTGTGATGATCAAAGTCCTCTATAGAATCCAGAATGCTACAACAAGGGCTTTCACTACCTAGCATTGCCTCTGAATCAGTGTGAGAAATTTCATCTGACCTGCCACGGCTATTGCTCTGTCATGTAATACCTGGCTCTATGAAATTTCTGGCTTCAACTTGTGTGGGTTATGCAAGGTGTATAGATTCCCAATATAATCTTTTCTCATGCAACATTAGCATACCAATCCCAACTGCAGATGCATGTTTCCTTCCAAAACTATGAGAAAAGTAAATTTAATTTTTTTCGAAAGAATGCATCTCTCTCTCTCTCTCTCTCTGTGCACGTGCGCTTGCTGGTTAAGCTTGAGCCTCATGTAGATGCCACACTTTCTTAGGTACCATTGAACTAGTTTTTGATCTAGATGCCTGCAAGTAAAGCCATGAGGAATTATCAATGCAAATATTTTCACCTCACAGTTGATTTTTGTATTGAGCTTGTTGGTTGAGGTTTTTTGGCATTTATCTTTCCTAATCAAAACTGTTTTCTCCTTCATAGTTACGATTTTTTTTTTTTGCAGAACCAATTTCTGAAAACCCCCTTTCATTGCTTGGGCAATATAGTGATGATGAAGAGGATGATGAAACGCCAAAGAGTTCGGGTCAGCAGGTATTACCAACTTTCTATGAACTATTTGATTTTGGTCTATATTGCTACATGAATTATGCTTTGATAAATATAAATTGATCTCAGTGATAAGACAGTTTCTTATTGAGTTTCTGCCTCTCCTTTTCTGTTGCAAGTACATTTTCCTGCTCTATTATAAGCTCGTTAGGTTCTTTCCTGCTGAATGACATCTTTATCCTAAAACTTTGTACGTGTTCTTGACATGTTGATCTTAGGAAAGTCCTTGGTCTATTATAAATTCAAGTAAAGTGAAAGGAAAAGCTCAGTTTTCTGCATCAAATTGAAATGCATGTTGACCAAAAGACTTATAAAAAAGTGGACACTTTTATTAGCCCATTTTATTAGCATTAATGACACTTTGTGCTGGGATGTGGATCATGATGTACATATCTTGAACTTGTTAAAGACATGGTGCTCTTGCCTCACATGATTGAACTTTTTCATGATGTGGTGCATTCGCGTCCAGTTTGTATCTGCCTCTGTGGTTTAAAGATACTTTTAAATGCTCTATGTTTAGAAATGCTGAGTCAATTAGATGATGCAAATTCGTAAATACAGTTACCAACATGAACTTCAGAAGGTATGAATCTCAATAAAAGTTACACTTGTTCTAGCCTGCTATTTACTCATACTTCTATTCAGGAAAATTCTGAAGATGCTTTGCTGAATGAAATTCTTCAACAAGGGAACATTGAAATAGAACAAGACGGTGGTATTCAGAGGTTTGATACTTCTGTTAAAGATGAGGCGGCTCAAAATGAATGGCAAACTGTTCTACACGAAGATAGTGGTGAATATTATTACTGGAACCTTCGGACAGGGGAAACTACCTGGGAAATGCCAACTTCACTCGAGAAGGCGGCCATTGACAGGCCAGATGACCTTATAAATCAGAAGATTGCCACAGAGGCATTGGCAGGCGAGACACTGCCGGTAGATACTTTGAACAAAGATAAAAGTGAGTGTGATAAGCAATTAGGAGATACGCTCCTGAGTCCCATCAAAGATTCAGAAACGACATCAAACGAAGGGCGATTATTATCTGACTCTAATCTGAAGGTAGCCTCTGAGAGTGTTCCTGATTCTCAGGTTGCCCTTCAAGAAGCCACTTTTGTGACACCAGAAGAGAATCTGAAAACTGCTGAGACTTCTGAAGACAGCCAACTGCCACAGTCTGAGGTTGGTACTGGGAACACCACTGGATACAGGGCACACAGCGGGAGCTCGGAAAGAGCCACACTAGCGACTGAAAATGATGATAGAGATGATGGAGTTCTGCTGGATATTCAATCAGATCCTCTTGCCGGTGAAGGGGAGAGCAAAAGGGATGGGTTTACAGCTGTAGATCTTTCAATTGTTCCTGACCCTGTGGCTAGTACAGAAACGCATCAGCAGATTGCTAGATCCATGCTTGAAGAAAAAGGAGAGGCTTTACAGCTGCGGCTGCGGAATTTGGCTGGGTAAGACATATCCCACTACCACTTTCAAGATTATATAAGTTACCATCTCTTGTCATTGTGGAAGCAATAAATTCTATTATATTTATCAACATTCTAGGCTATCTATGTAAGCTTTTGTTCTCCTTAACCTTTTGTAGTTCTAGTCTTCTTTTTGAACCTCCAAGACCTGTTCTCTTTTCAAATTTTCTGATATTTAGCTTTCCTTCTTCTCTGTGTCTATAGGGCTTGCAAAGGAGTGTGTTTGCACCTTATTGACAGTTTTTTTTCTGTTTTCATTATAGTGACTCCCTTCAGAGACTTTCATGGCATGCAGTAATGGCAATACAAACGGAAGTCCAACTTGGTGTTTGGAAGGCTTTCTCTGCACTTCATTTTGCACCAGAGGCTTGTTTTGCGCTGATATGTGATGAGTTGACAAAAATTGAGGACATTCTTTCTTCTGAAAATGCTATCAACATTGGAACTTCCGACTTAAGTCACTCTACTGTTGCAGAAGCTAATGAACACAAATGTGCAGATAGGAGTTTGAGCCAATATGCGGAAAGCTGCAATAAAACGTCTGACATCCAAGCTTCAGCTAATGGTATTTTGGCTACTCGCGAGGATGTTGAGGAAGGTGAAATTCATGGTAAAGTCCATGCATCATACCCGAATTTGGGTGAAGGGCGCAGTCATTCAGGAACAAATGGAACAGATGTGGATATGGAGGTAGACATGGAGGTCGATAATGATGTCGAAGCTGAGCCAGCTGTTCCTGGTACTGGTCTAGATATTGTATCGTCAACGGCTACCTACAGCTATCCCGTTCATGTGGACGTTGGTTCATTACATTCAGCAGATCATCAGTTCTACTCCGATTCTAGCCATTGGGTGCCACCATTGCCGCCTGATGATGGATGGGCCCCTCCTCCTCCAGGAGAAACAGAGATAATTCCTCCACCACCACCAGAAGAGCCACCACCCTTGCCCCCAAGTTCTCCACAACCTGTACAAACATACATTTCAGATTCTTCTGTTCCTAATGCGGAATATTATCCCACAGATTATATGAATCCGGCAGACTATGTTTCAACTCTAGATTATCAGACACTAGCTGTGGACCCTTCAATTTATGGAACATATGTACATGAGGTCCCGAGTTCTTATACGCTTAATGCCCAAGCTAATGAGATGGGGGTAATAGAACAACCATATAGTGTTGTATCAGGTCCTATCTCAACCTATGTTGGATGGGCAACAACACTTGCTCCACCGAGGCCTTCTGTAGCTTTCCCGTCAATATCACAAAGCACATTCAGAACCTCAGACACTAGTGCATATCAATCAATGTCAACTATATCTGCATTGCCCGAATCTTCTGTTGCAGGTGCTGAGAGCAATGTGGTAGCAACCAGTACAGACGCCAAGAAGCCCCCAAAAGGTGCTAAATTCTCAAATTAACTTTTCTTAATGTTAAGTCCTATTAATGAATGTCTTGGATGATCCAGGTAAAGCTACTAAGAAACGGGCACAGTCAGTTTCTGGTGCTACAATGCTCAATAAGAAAGTTTCTACTTTGGTTAGTAAGGTGAGGTTTCTCTTTGATGATAATCAATCTTGAATGAAACTCTGTTACTCAGTTACTGTTGTAAGCCATATTTGTTTTTCTTTCCCGATCCAGTGGAAGCAAGCAAAGGAAGAGTTGCATGGTAGTGATGCGGAGGAGGATGATAAGGAATTTTATGACCTAGAAGTCATTGAGAAGAAAAAACAGAAAGAAATTGAGGTACCTGAAATGCCATAAACAGAACATTACTCATGAAAAAGTGAATTTTTGAAAATTGATATTATTTTCCTTCCTGATGACAGGAATGGCGGAGGCAACAAATTGCTAGTGGAGGAGCATTGGACAATGCAAATTTTCAGCCCTTAGGAACTGTAGACTGGTTGGTTGTCATTGTTACTATATGCCATTTCTGCTTAAATTGCTGCAAAGTTTTTATCGATGGTTGATGCAATTCTTTTAGGCGTGAGAGGGTGAAAAGGGCAAAGAAAGCAGAAGCGACAAAAGGGGTTGTCCAGGAAAGCTCTGCACTTTCAGGAAAGGAAATTCACAAGGAAAGTAATGGGAAAGCACATAAACCTGATCTGACACAAATATCGAAGGGCCTTCCTGATGGCTGGCAGGTATGCGAGGTTTTACTTTTGCCTATCCAAATTTACCTGCAAAGGATCATCCATTGCATTACAGCCAGTAAGGGCTAGTTAATATATGGTTGTAGATCTAAATACAATGAATTTGCAGGCATTTTGGGATGAGGAATCTGGTGAAGTTTATTATGGTAATCTGGAAACACAGGAAACAAGTTGGGATAAACCTTCGGCATAAGTTGGACCTTTCTAGGTTCATAAGGTCAGTGGATTTCTGTCCCTATTAAAAGTAGAATTAGAAGTTTTTAGCGTCCACAGAGGTCAATTTTGACCCATGAGACGAATCTATGAACTTTCTGTAGGTCATACTTGCTTCTTCTCTTGAATGACACATGATAGCTTCTGCCTGCTAGTGACTGTGGTTCCTTGGCTGGGTTATCAGCAGTAAAAGGACAAGTGGATTAAAAGATAAGTGGACGGGTCACTTTCTGCTCACTTTTTGCAGGACAGTTAGAACATGTGAAGAATTGATATCACATTCTGCTCAAGAACCTGTGGATGTTCTAAAAGGTGTCAGAACTTAAAGATAAGGGTCTATGGAAGTAGCCTGCTCTGCAGAACAGTTGGATAAGAATGTTACAAATTGATGCCACATTTTGCTCGATAACCTGGCATTGTTCTGGAAGGGATCAGAAACTTAGCAACAGACTCTTGTTTGAAGAAAAGTTTGGCCCAGCGGATATTTGGCAACTGTTATATAGCATCAGAAGAGGGGTGAACTTTATGGATGATAGGTTGGATAACAGTTTGTCAATCTCTGCTGATGCTAAAAGGTTCAGAAAGCTAGCAAGGATCCAATCAGGATGCCTAGAAGAATACATCTCTCAACAAGTATGTAGCTTCTTTTCTCACGCGCTTTACAGAGACAAACATCATACGAAATTCATCATATGGCTGAGCAATGTGAAACTAGGAGTGGATGTGAAAGAGGAATTCGCAGGCTCGCCGGATATTCCTCTGGCCTTAAAACTAAGGTATTTTGCATTTCAAGTGCTGATTGCTGATTGGCATGTACCTGTTTGAGCATTATGTACTTGAAGAACTGCACTTGCCTGTTGTTCCACATAGACGTATTTGTTGGTGCATGGTATGCCCTATTTTTCTGGTGAATTTTTTTCTTCTTATGTTCAGTTTGTTTACATTCTGAGTGCTAAAATATGTGCTCTATGTTCGTTAGTACAGTATTCTCATATCAATTTTGTATTTTAGCATTTAGTGGTATATCTGTTTTAAGCCTTTGATTCTTTTCACTTCTAGGTTAAAGTCAAGATGATCATTTTCATACCTTGAACTTCTTAGCTTTCAGATCTTTGATTGTCTCCATAAAGCAAAAGTCAAATTGTAATAAGTGGTTCCGTTTGTTTGTAGGCTTCAAGAAAATCCGTTTGTACAACCCTGCTTCAAAGCCTCTTGAAAGTGCAGTCCGATTTTGTGAGAATCTGCAAGGAAACAACCTTGTGCAGAGTCCTGGAAGCCTTTGATTTGCAGAATCGTGTAAGATGCAGCTCATTATTTTCAGGGATGAAATGTAATAGCTGCCCTCCAAAATATTTAACTGATGATGTGAAATTCTGAAGCTGTTCTTGGTGGTTTGAAAATAATTTGCCCATTTTAAGTGTTGCTGATTTAGAATTGGATCATTTGTTTAGCATACCGTTATTGTCTTTTATCGAATAATATAAATCAACCATCCTCTGCAGATGTTTCGGTTGCTTTACAGATTTCAGGAAGTCATCATAAAATGTCAGAGATGACCATCAAGTGAAATGTCCATTAGATTACCTGCATTTTGAATGGGATTCAGTCTTCGAGTTGGTACATAATTCATAGTGTTCCTATGAAGAGTTGTTGAAGGCAGCAGAAATGAACAGAAATATTCCCTACAATTCAATCTGAGATCCCTTTGCTGCATATTTGTGGAAGAAATTATAGAGACTAGATATGTTATCAACAAAATGTTTTTTGATCACTAAGCGTTCAATAGGAGCTGGATTGTAAAATTAAACGTTCTGTCAAAATAAATCGCAGAAGTAAGCAATTGCATTGTAGAACGTTGAAAATTTGTGAGGATTTTACTGTTTAAACATGCCTTTTTGGCTGACATATCATAAACAAGAAAAGGTTTATAACGTTGCCTACTTCCACAATTTACCCAAAAAAATGCTGGGTTGTAATCAAGAAGCCCGAATTTCATGTGCCCAAAATTTTATTACAGTGCTATGAGTTGAAATCAAAATCAATCGTTACTGTTAAGGTGTGCTATGAGTTGAAAGAGTCGGTTGATAGTGGGTTTTATTTTTACAAGCAGATACATAATCTTCGATATTTAGATGCTTCAGATGCACCAAATCTTATACATTCATCTGTTTTAACATGTGTTTGAATATAAACTTGTTAGCTTTAGTTGGAAGGAATCATCCTGAAAAATATCATGTAACTAGAATCAGAGATGATGTACGGATGCTGGATGGTTGATCATGCAATCACTTCAATTTCAGATGGAGATTCCTCGCATTGCAAGACTTTGTCAGGGGTTGGACTGGCACCATCTTCAACTTCAAGCATCCTGTGGAGGAAATTGAACACAGCACTAGTTGCCTCTTCATCTGAAATCACACAAGGCAGACAACAAACATGCTTCATTCACAATGCATAATGCATGACATAATTTTCACTCAGACTCGATATCTTTGGAAGTGTAAATTCAATATCTATGACATGCAAAGGCATACCTAGCCTAGGCACGCAGTGTCTGCCTTCATGATGGATGACGACAGGAGCTTCAAATGCCTCTAATAGCTCCCTGTTCTTATTCCTCAGCCAGTCTCGCGATCCTGATGCAACACAATCGACATGCCCATCAGAAATTTTACAAATCTGCGTTCTCGTGGACTGTAACTGAATGATGATGAATATGAGCAAAATGTTTAGCATGGTTCAATGCACGCTTGCCGATGAAATGTAGCGATGGGCAGCTTATACGGGGGGAGTAGCAATCTTCCTTCCATTTCGGGTGCTTGAACATGGCACCTGAGATGATTATAACGAATCGAAGTGGTGGATGCCTACAGAGGTAAAGGCTCTGTGGATTGTAACATAGAGACCGATCAGGAAATACTCTCTTTTTTAGGATTTCTTGGCTTCAGTCAGCCAAGCCACAGCACAGCATAGTGTCCTGGTGACAAATAAAAGGCAAAAGCCGCAGTGATGATGATGACTTACCTTCTCTTGTAGACCTGCAAGTGCAGCACTAAGCACAGCACCCTAGAAATGAAAAGAGAAAATCAGGAACAAGATTTCTAGAAAATGTTTACCATGTGTAAATTAGATCTATGGAAGGTACCGCAGGCGCTTGATGGTTCGAGATACCTGAGAGAACCCCATCAATCCGTCAAACGGTCCATGCTTATACATATAATCTGATATGTACTCGATGCACTCCTCCAATCCCTCGTATTCCTTGAATGTCTGAAAGATATGGGGGCAGAGAAAACCTTGATGTGTTATGCTAGAGAGTAGGGTTAACAGAGGACCAGAGCCATATCTGGCAAGATCTTAGCCTCCCGGTAAATTTATTTCCAGATTAAGCATTTGAATACGCTTCAAAATCGGCAAATAAGTTACAATTTCTAATAGATTCCTCGCATTTGTTGGCGAAAATTCCCTGATGAAAAGAAGGATTTCACTTACAATGTCGTAGCTAAACCACTCGTAGTACGGCGGCGAGAATATTCCCTCTACTTCAGACGTCCCGCGGCAAGGGAATGGAGCATCCACGAAGGTCTGGGAGAATAGACAAATCCATGCTTCCGTAAACGATTCTGTGTTCTGGATGCACAACAATGCACGTCCCCGAACTAGGGTTTGTGGGACGTCGAGAGTAGATCGAGGAAGAAGCCAGGCAAAGGGAAGGGCGGACATACCATGTCTAGAAGATGATGCAGAGAAGGATCCCACCTTCCGAGCTGCTGCTCCAAGATGCCGCCGCTGGTGCGGAAGCCGTGCAAGCAAAGAACTCGTAGGCGTTTGTGAGGGCAGCGAGCGGCCACAGCTTTGTCGGCCATGGTGTGGTGTGGGGCGAGCTGGAACCTGCGGTTCTGGTGCAGGGCTGCAGGTCTTTCTGTGCAGAGCGGAAGAGAGACGGAGCCCTTCACCACCGAGAGTCCTCCTTTCCCCTTTCCTTTCGTCTCGCCTCGCTTCTGCTGCTCCTCTGCATTCACTGCGTCGCGAGCGATGGTGGGTGGGCTCTGCCACCAAGACTGTGGAAGACAAGAC
>JBBBWG010030643.1:11540-74162 GCA_037176905.1 Azolla pinnata | reverse complement strand
TCTTCTCCGCCGCCTTCGTCTTCTTCGGCGGCTCCTCCGACTCCGACTCCGGCTGCGACTCCGGCTGCGACTCCGACTCCGACTCCGACGACTCCGACGACTGCCCTCGCGTCTCCGGGTCCAGTGCGTACGCCTCTCCCCACTCGCCCTTCCTGACCAGCAGGAACCAGCGCGCCGCCGGCCGCCCCCCCCTCGCGCACATTTCAAGAAAGCTGTCGGAAAACATGAGGCTGTACCACCTCCTGCACACCAGCCGGCACCGGAAGAAGCCCGCGAGCGGCAGCCTCGCCAGCACGCGCTGCACCACCTCCTCCGGCAGCCGGCTCCACAGCTGCGGCTCCATTGAAGCTGCTGCTGCTTCTATGGCCGCCGAGCCAGTGCCTCCCGCCGCCACTGCCGCCATGGCCAGTGCCTGGGGTGCGCTGCTACTCTCGTTGCTGCCGCTACTACCGCTGTAATACGTCAAGAGGGATGCCTGATGATGACGTCCTCCCAGCCCATGGTGACGCTGCTGCAGGCGCCTGCGATGAGCTTCCTCCTCCTCCTCCTCCTCCTCCTCCATGTCCACCCCCACATGTCCCATTGCAGCCGCCTCCACACCCCCCTGTCCTGAGTTGCTGCTGTTGCTGTTCATTGCGCCTCCACCAGAAGCGACGATCGCGGCGGCGGCGGCGGCACTGGCATGTTGCCGTTGCAGATTCTGCAGGCGTTGCCGCTTCAGAATATTCTGCTGCAGCTCGTGTGCTTGCTGTTGCTGTTGCTGCTGCTGCTGCTGATGCTGATGATGATGTTCCGGTTGCTGCTGCTGATGCTGCTGATGATGTTGATGATGATGTTCCGGTTGCTGATGCTGCTGCTGCTGCTGATGCTGATGATGATGTTCCGGTTGCTGCTGCTGCTGCTGCTGCTGCTGATGATGATGATGACGACGATGTAGATGATGATGTTCCGGCTGATGCTGCAGCTGCTGCTGATAATGATGATGATGGTGATGATATTGATGAGGGGGAGGAGGCGGCTGAAGCTGGTGTTGTTGTTGTTGTTGTTGTTGGTGGTGGTGGTGGTGGTGGTGGTGGTGGTGGGGATCATGATGCTGATGATGATGTTGCTGCTGTAGTTGGATGTGGTGGTGTTGCTGGAGCACCCGCTGCTGCTGCATCAAGCTCTGCTGTTGTTGCAGCATAAGCCTGTGCACCTCATCGGCCTCAGAGCGGGGGCTGTGCTCGGCGGCGGCAGCAGCAGCAGCAGGCGGCGCAGGATTGGTACTGTGAAGGCCAAGGAAGAGCTGAGGTGGAAGCTGCGAGACAGGAGGAGGAGGAGGAGGGTACAAGGCGGCGGCACCCTGCAAGCTATGATGGCCGCCGCCGCCGCCAGGAAGAGGAACGCGGCCTGCTGCATCAAGGTAGAAATTCACGTTGAAGGAATTGGTGGTGTGGGTGTTAGGGTTGACATTGGTGGCGTTGGAGGAGGAGGTGCCGGCGGCGGCGGCGGCGGCGTTAGGTGAAGTATCCATGCCCAAGACGGGGTAGGAGGGGAGGCCGGCGCCATGATCCATCAGAAGGCGGCGGCGGCGGCGGCGGCTACTGTTTCTTCTCCTCCGAATGCAAGCAGCAGATGCTGTGGCGCTAGCTGCTGCAGAGATGAGATGCGGAGTCCAGTCTTGGAGGGCAAGCTGCCGCCGCTCCCATGGCTGCTGCAGCGGCGGCGGCGGCGGCGGCGGCGGCGGCAGCAGCCAAGCATCGCCATAGCCACCGCCGCGAGCTGCAGCAGCCGGGCAGCGAGCAGAGCAGAGCAGAGCAGAGCAGCTCCCCCCTGCTCAGCCCGTGATGGAATACGGCGATGGAAGGCGACAGTGATGGGGACGGATTATCGCAGTCGAGTTTCTGTTGATGCGGATGAGGAGGGAGGAGGGAGGAGGATGGCGATGGTGAGGAAGGATGATGATGAGGGTGAGGATCTGGAAGCAACAGCATCTCCTTCACGATTTTGGACTCATATATACTTCTGCAACAAGTACCCAGAAAAAGAAACAGCAGAACAAAGAAGCACGGAAACACACACACACACACACACACAAGCACACACGCTTCTCTCTCTTCTGCCGCTCCCCCGCCCCCCCCCCCCCTCCCTCAGTCTGTGTGTGTGTGTTGTGCTGTTAGGGTTTTGGAAGCAGGGCTCCTGCTTTGGCCTGCTGGTCGCTTCCCGTGTCTTCCTGTATCAGGCCCCAATGGCTCCTCCTCCTCCTTAACCTGCAGTCCAAGCTCGCGTCCCCGCTGCCACCATCTTCTGTCGCACAGCTCCCCACACAACACACACACACACATCGATTGACAGATCGATCCGTGGCCAAGACAGAGCGGACAAACCACAGAGACAGACAAACAGACACACAGACAGACAGACAGACAGACAGGCAGACGGACGGACGGACAGATAAGAGCCTCCCCCTTCCTCCTCTTTCGCTTCTGCTCTGTGCGTGCAGGCTTCTTCGCTTCAGCTCGAATGGAAAGCACAGGGGGGAACCGCGACAGAGGTGTTGGGGGTGGGGAACAGCCCAGAGATCCTTCCTGCAAGGCAGGGGGGAGGCAGCAGCAGCAGCAGCAGTAAAATGGGTCAATGAGGGAGGAGGAGGAGGATGATGGTGACGATGGTGGTGATGTGATGGCGGTGCTGATGATGGTGGTGGTCAATGATGATGGTTTGGTGGTGATGGTATGGTGGTGATGGTGGTATGGTGGTGATGGTGGTGGTGATGATGGTGGTGATGGTGATGGTGTGGTGATGGTGTGGTGGTGATGATGGTGTGGTGGCGAGATGATGGTGGTGATGGTAGTGGTGATGATGGTGGTGGTGTGGAGGTGATCATGAGGATGATGATGAGGGATGGTGATGATGGGGCAGCGCTGCCATGGCAGGGGAATCTTTCTATCATCCATCCATCCATCCATCCATCCATCCATCCATCCATCCATCTTGTCCGTCCATCCATACTGAAAGCTTTGCCTAATTCCATTTCACACTCTGACGCTTGACTTGACTTGACTTTTCTTGTCTTGACTTGGCTTGGCTTGACCCGACCCTGACCTTGACCTCACCTTGAGCCCATGTGTTCTTCGTGCGGCGTTTCACACTGGGCCGCAAAGGGCCCCGTTGTCCAAGGTTCCCCGGGTTCGTGTGCGATGATGGATGATCTATCCGATCATCTTCGTTCCCGTCCCCAAGGAATGGGGCCCTGCCGGTTCCACATCTCGTCCACCCCGATAACCCTTCGCCTTTTACCGTGTATCACGTTGCTTTCATACTAGTAAGGGGTCCCCCCCACCCCTATTGATGATACCTCGGCTTCAATGTCTCTCTGTCGCTCTCCATTTATTTCGTGCTTGGGACGGGAACGAGTGAATCGGCACCTGCCTGCCCGCCCGCCCGAAAGCGTGTTCCATCATGCCGGCCAATGCCCGCCCACCCGGTTGGGGTTCTTAGGTGTGAAAAGAAAAAGGGAGCAAATACCCAATTCAATGTGCGCATGTTTAGGCGAGATGTCCATGTGATAGACGCAATGAAGATGAGATAGAAAAGAGATTGAGATAGGAACTGGGTATAGAAGACGATAACTGCGAATTCTATTACGATAGAGGCGTCACTCACTGTGTAGTAAATCGACAACTATAAGAAAGGTAAAAAGAAGACGACAGAAAAACTAGCTCTAAGACCCGGCCATACCAGTTCTTGCCGATCCAATTAGTGCCCCCAATAAAAGTGTCGGCAAGGTGTCGATCCAACACAAAGGCCCATGATTTTAGTAGGTAATGTATAGCCAGCCCATGAGGCATTACTGAGCCCATCCATACAATGAATGCAATTTAACCATGCTGGCACCGCACACGGTCATGACCGATCGATATCCACCAGCGTTCTTGGCCGTAGCCCACGGCTGAAATGCGACAACAACGACGGGCGCTAATAAAGGCCACGCTCCTCCTCCTGTCCGCTTTAAAAGCTTCTTGTTGTTTCAGGCATGGCCAGCCCAAGAAGAAGACGGTAGCAGATCTTTTCTCTCTCTCTTTCTTTCTTTCTTTCTTTCTTCCTTTCTTTGCTGGGGAGCTTCGATCTGAGCTCACAACTCCGTTTGTCCAATATGTACTTGCTTGTAACGTCATACATTGATCGAGCCTCCGAGAGAGAGAGAGAGAGAGAGAGAGAGAGATGTGATTGGAAGCCGAATGGTCATAAACACGTAATGGGGCTCCTCGGGCCGGGGCTACGGGAGCATAACGGGCCTCTCGGGAGGGCACCATGCGAAGAAATACGTTATTTGTACGGTGGGCATTAATTGTCCCTACCTAAACATGTCACCTCACGGGTGGTATAGCATCTTCCGTAAACGTACGTTACATGCAGGATCAGGGAGGCAGGCCATTAAAGAGAGGGGTGGGGGAGGGCACTGAGCCATGGACATGGCGCAAGTTTTACCGCGGTCGCCCTTTCCTCCCAAATGTCCACCCCGTCCCAATCGCCTCGGACATGGCTACAGTGTCCTCCTCGTGCGCGCGGGTCAGATCGGGTCAATCATGATGTATACGTTCGTACCCGCCGTGGCGCAATGAAGAAGATCGCGCCTAACCTGGTAGTAGCACACACGACACCCGCGATCACAATGGGAACGCTCGAAGAGAAGAAACAAATCCTTTGACCGGGGTCCCTCGGCTTTGACCACGCATCTTGCTTCCCTGTACAACAAGGACAAGCTCTCGAGTTAGCGCTTTGATTTTGCTTTTGCTTTCTTAAGAGGTATGGACATGATAAGAACAAGAAGACAATTTGAGTTTCTGCTCAATCATTGGTTGATCACAACATATGTATGTGTGTGTGCGTGTGTGTGCATGCGCGCATCAGTTTCCGACACATGAGTAGGTTAGAATCAAACTGACAAATCTAAGCCATCATATGTGAGGATTGAATTTTTCATACCACATTCTTGATACTTTCTTTCAGGCCAAGCTTGCTAGCCATTTGGACAATATAGTATGTACATGTGCAAGAGTTTGTGTATGTCCACATGACTGTGTAAGCATATATGATAGACATGTCATAAGAATTAATTCGGGTTTAATTATATTAGTATATGATCTTTTAAAGAGAAATATATAACCCTTAACCGGGTTTTTATTTAGACATGTTTTATAGCTTATATGATGTTTTCTTTGTTCACTAATTGAAGTATATATATTTATTGAATATATATATATATATATATATATATTATTAGAATTTATATTTAAACTCTCTAAACGTTTGGGAAGTACTAATTGTATATTTTCTTGAGTAAATTCAATATATTTGAGAAAGTAAAATGTGAAGCGAGAAGTCATGTAAGAATGTGGAGCGATTGACGCTAAAGAGTTATTTAAATTTAACGGTTGAGGAGACTTGTGGTAATAAAAAATTGCCCATCGTCCCAATTCTTGATTTTTTACTCAAATTAGGTATGAAACATTCACAAATAAGAGAATTATAATAATTATTACAGTAGTAGCAGAGGTGGTTGTAGGAGTCCACACTACGATGATCTTAGATCTTTCACCCCGAATGAGAATGGAAAAAAGAAAGGATATCACTTTTAAGAGAGAGTCTACAACCAATGTGTTCGACACTTGCATCTAGTAAAGTTCCTATGTGCACCCTATGATTTAGTAAAGTTTCTTTCATTCCCTATGATCTTAGTCAACTTTTTCTCTTTTGATGTGCACCTATTGTCAAATAATGATAATATAATGGTCGTGTTCATGTATATTTGCATAAAAAAACTTATAACTTCTTTATGTGATATTAGATTTTAGAGTTCAAATACTTTAATCAAATTTAACAAATCACATTCTCATAAGATATCAAAAATTCAAAATTTTAAAGCTCTAAGCAAGAGATACGAAAGAAAAAGTAAAGGTGTGCTAGGAATGAGGAAGGTAAAGATAAGAGCAAATGTATGTATCAAAAAACTCATAGTTTCCTTGTATGATATCAAATTTGAGGTTAAAACTTCAATAAAAGCTAACAAAACAACCTATTATATAACATCAAAATTTTAAAATTTTAAAAACTGTGGGCGAGAGATACAAAAGAAAAAGTAACGGTGTATCGCATATGTGGAAAGGAAAGACAAGAGTGAATTTTGCATCAAAAAGCTCGTCGCTTCTTCATATAATATCAGATTTTAAAATTCAAATACTTGAATCAAAGCTAACGAAGCAAGCTCTCACATTCCATCAAAAATTTTAAATTTCAAACTCTAGGCGACAGATCTGATGGCATTAGTAAAGGTGTATCACATATGAGAAAAGGAAAGACAAGAGTGACCGTTTACATAAAAAAGCTCATAGCTCTCTTGTATGATATTAGATTTAAAGTTCAAACACTTGAATTAAAGCTAACGAAGAAGGCTATAATAGGACATCGAAATTTATAAATTTTGAAACTCTAGTTAAGAGATACAAAAGAAACAATACATGTGTGTCACCAATGAGTAAGGGACAGACAAGAGCGACTACTTGCGTCAAAAAGCTCAAACTTTCTTTATGTGGTATAAGATTTTCAACTTCAAACACCTAAATTGAAGGTAATAAAATCAGGCTATTATATGGCACCAAACATTTTAAAACTTGAAACTGTAAGCGAGAGATACAAATGAAAAAGTAAAGGTATATCATAGATAAGTACGGAAAGGAAAAGAGCAACTATTTGTATCAAAATACTCATAGCTTTCTTGTATGATATTGGATTTTAGAGTTTCGATATTACAATCAAAGCTAATAAAACAAAATTATATATGACGTAAAAAATATTAAATTTTACTTTTTACTTTAGCTAATAAAAAGTAAAGGTGTGTCACATATGAGAAAGGAAAAGAAAAACGCGAATACTTACATCAAAAAGCTCATAGCTTCCTCGTATGATATGAGATTTTAAAGTTTTGACACTTGAATCAAAGCTAACGAAACAGGCTATCATATAAAATCAAAAATCCTGAATTTTGAACTTTCGGCGAGAGATACGAAGGAAAAACTAAAGCTGTGTCACAGATGAGGAAGGGAAAGACAAGAGCAACTGCCTGCATAAAAAAGCTCATAGTTTCATCGTATCGCATTTTAGAGTTCAAAGACTCGAATTAAAGCTTACAAAACAATTTGTCATATGACATCAAAAATTTTAAATTTTGAAATTATGGGTAAGAGTTATGAAAGAAAAAGTAAAGGTGTGTCACATATGGGAAAGGGAAAGACAAGAGCTACTGCCTGCATAAAAAAGGTCATAGCTTCCTGGTATGATATCGGATTTTAGAGTTCAAACACTTGAATAAATGCTAATGAAGTAAGCTATAAATAACATAAAAAAACTGAAAAATTAGAAACTCTGAGCAAAAGATACAAAGGAAAAAGTAAAGGTGTGTCACAGGCGAGGAAGGGAAAGACAAGAGTGACTAATTGTATAAAAAAACTAATAGCTTACTCGTATGATCTCGGATTTTAGAGTTTAAACACTTAAATCAAAGCTAGTGAGACACACTATCATATCACAACACAAAGTTAAAAATTTGAAACTCTCGGCTAGAGATATAAAGGAAAAAGTAAAGGTATGTCACAAATGAAGAAAGGAAAGACAAGCGCGATTGCTTGCATTTAAAAGCTCATAGCTTCCTTGTATGATCTAAGATTATAGAATAGAGTTCAAACACTTGAATCGAACATAATGCTATCATATGACATCAAAAAGTTTAAATATATTTAAACTCTGGTCTAAAAAATACGAAGGAAAAAGTAAAGGTGTGTCACAAATGATCAAATGATAGACAAGAGTCACTTCCTTCATCAAAAAGCTCATTGCTTGCTCGTATGATATTAGAATTTCGAGTTCCAACATTACAATCAAGGCTAATTAATCATGCCATCATATGCCATAAAAAATTATAGATTTTGAAACTCTTGACGAAAGATATGAAAGAAAAAATAAAGGTGTGTCACAAATGAGCAGGGGACAGGCAAGAGCCACTTCCTCTATCAAAAAGCTTATAGGTTCCTCTCATGATCTCAGATTTTTGAGTTCAAAACTTAAATTAAAGCCCTCACACTAAGCTATCATATAGCACAAAAAAGTTTGAATCTTGAAACTCAGGGCAAGAGAAGCGGCTAAAAAAGTGAAGATGTGTCAAAAATGAGGAAGGCACCGACTAGGGCGACTGCCTTCACCAAAAAGCTCCTAGCTCCCTCTTGTGATATCGGATTTCAAAGTGTTTTACACTTGAATCAAAGTCTTCACAATAAGCTATCATATGGCACAAAAAAGTTTGAATTTTGAAACTCAAGGCAAGAGAAACGGCTAAAAAAGTGAAGATGTGTCAGTAATGAGGAATGGACAAACCCGGGTGACTACCTTCACTAAAAAGCTCATAGGTCTCTCGTGTGATATCGGATTTCAAAGTGCTTTACGCCTAAATCAAAGAACTTGAAGTCAGCTATTGTATGCAACAAAGAAACTTGAATTTCGAAATTGAGAGCGAGAGAAACGACTGAAAAAGTGAAGATGTGTCATGAATGAGGAAGGGACCGACCAGGGCAACTGCCTTCACCAAAAAACTCATAGTTCCCTCATGTGATATCGGATTTAAGAGTGTTTTACACATGAATCAAAGCTTTCGCAATAGTTATCCTATGGCATAAGAAAGTTTTAATTTTAAAACTCAAGGCGAGAGAAACGACTGAAAAAGTAAAGATGTGTCAGAAATGAGGAAGGGCCTGCCTAGGGCAATCACCTTCACCAAAAAGCTCATAGCTCCCTCGTGTGATATTGGATTTCAGAGTGTTTTATACTTGAATCAAAGCCCTCGTAATAAGCTATCGTATGGCACCAAAAAGCTTGTATTTTAAAACGCAATATGAGAGAAATGACTATCGTATTGCAATAAGTTATTATACGGCATAAGAAAGTTCGAATTTTGAAACTCAGGGTAAGAGAAATGGCTGACAAAGTGAAATTGTGTAAGAAATGAGGAAAGGACCGACCAAGGCGACTGCCTTCACCAAAAAGCTCATAGTTGCCTCGTGTGATATTGGATTTAAGAGTTTAAGCACTTGAATTGAAGGCATCGTAGTTACTATCATATGACACAAAAAAGTTTGAATTTTGAAACTCAAGAGACACGACCGAAAAAGTAAAAATGCGTCAGAAATCAAAGGCATCGTAGTTACTATCATATGACACAAAAAATTTTGAATTTTGAAACTCAAGAGACACAACCGAAAAAGTAAAAATGCGTCAGAAATCAAAGGCATCGTAATTACTATCATATGACACAAAAAAGTTTGAATTTTGAAACTCAAGAGACACGACCGAAAAAGTAAAAATGCGTTAGAAATCAAGAAGCGATAGACAAGGGCAATTGCCTTCACCAAGAAGCTCATAGCTCCCTCGTGTAATATTGGATTTTAGAGTTCAAACACTTAAATCGAAGGTATTGTAGTAAGCTATCATCTCTCTCCTATCCCCAATAAACACCCTTCTCCTCCATCACCCATCCAACTCTCGACCGACGAAGACTATGAGGTAGACCACATTCTTGACTCTCGTCTCTTTTCATCACAAGTTGTAATACCTGATCCTTTGAAAAGGGTACCCTATCTCGGAAGCCACATGGGGCACACTATCTCAAACATGCCCCGAATATAGTTCGTACCTTTAATGAACGTTATCCACAAAAACCAAGACCATGTTTTGGAGGGAGGATAATGTCATATAAACAGGTTTCAAACCCATGACCTTATTTGAAGCACCGATTATTCTAACCAATCGATCAAACACAAAGTTATAATATAAATGACAACATACATACATTTAATATCGCTTTCTGATGTTTCAAAAAGTTTTGGACCTTTCTAGAAGCCTCTGCATGCATATTTGCCCTACATGCAGGACCCTCTTGTGGCTTGCAGGAGTTAGGGCATTGGATAAATACAGGGGTTCACCTTGGTCCCAATCAAGGTGAACAACACTAGTTACAGAATCAATAGGTAATTTCATCTATCGTTTTCCCAATTATCTCCTCTGTTGTAACGTAACTCTATATACTCTTCTGTCTCTATCTCAACTTTGTTTACTCTTCTGTCTTTGTCCATGACAAAAATCAAGAAAGGACAAACAAAGTCGACTGCCCTCAACAAAAAGCTCATAGCTCCCTCGTGTGATATTGGCCGATTTCAGAGTGTTTTATGCTTGAATCGAGGCCATCGTAGTAAGCTATCACATGGCACAAAAAATTTTGAATTTTGAAACTCAAGGCGAGAAACACGTTCGAAAAAGTAAAGTTTTGTCAAAAATCAGGAAGGGACAGACAAGGGCGACTGCCTTCATCAAAAAGCTCATAGCTCTCTCGTGTGATATTGGATTTCAGAGTGTTTTACACTTGAATCAAAGCCTTTTGTAGTAAGCTATGAGCTTTTTTATGAAGACCGTCACCCTTTGTTGCTGAAGCCTTTTACTACAGAAGCCTTTGGCAGTAAGCCTTCAGCAATGTTTATGCATGTGATAGGTTATTGCGATAGCTTGGATTCAAGTATTTGAACTTTAAAATTCGATGTCGCATGAGGAAGCTATGAGCTTTTTTATGAAGGCAGTCACCCTTGTCTGTCCCTTCCTCATCTGTGACATAACTTTACTTTTTCATTCCTATCTCTCGCCCTCATTTTCAATATTCTTACTTTTTTTTTATATATGATAGCTTACTACAATAGCTTCAACTGAACTATTTGAACTCTAAAACCCGATATCACACGAGGAAGCTATGAGCTTTTTTATGAAGGTAGTGACTGCCTTTGTTTGTCCCATCCTCATATGTGATAGACCTTTACTTTTTCATTTTTATCTCCTGCTCTCAATTTCAAAAATTCAAAATTTCTTCTACCATCTTATAGCTTAATGCAAAAACTTTGATTCAAGTGTTTGAACTCCAAAATCCGATATCATAAGACGTGAAGGAAGATGCCTTGGTTTGTCCCTTCCTAGTCTCTAACACACCTTTACTTTTTCATTTGTATCTTTCGCCTTGAGTTTCAAAATTAAAATTTTTTTGTGTCATATGATAGCTTACTATGATAGCTTTGATTTAAGTGTTTAAACTCTAAAATCTGATATCACACAAGGAAACTATGAGTTTCTTGATGAAGGTCGTCGCCCTTGTCTGTCCTTTACCATCTCTAACACCCCTTTATTTTTTCATTTGTATCTCTCACCCTGAGTTTTAAAATTAAAAACTTTTTGTGCCATATGATAGTTTACAGTAATTAAACTCTAAAATCTAGTATCATGTAAGCAAGTTATTAGCTAATTTTTTATGAAAGCAGACATCCTTGTCGATCCCTTCCTCATCTCTAGCACACCTTTACTTTTTCATTCGTATCCCTCGCCCTTAGTTTCAAATTTGGAAATTTTTCTGCCATATGATAGTTTGTTGCGATAACGTTGATTCAAGTGTTTGTACTCTAAAATCCGATATCGCACAAGGAAATTATGAGCTTCTTGATGAAGGTCATAACCCTTGTCTATCCCTTCCTCATCTCTGACACACCTTTACTTCTTCATTCGTATGTATCGCTCTAAGTTTCAAAATTTAAACTATTTTGTGTTATATGATAGCTTATGGTAATAACTTTGATAAAGTGTTTGAACTTTAAAATCCGATATCACACGAGGAAGCTATAAGTTATTTTATAAAAGCAATCGCCATTGTCTATCCCTTACTTATTTGCGACATACCTTTACTTTTTCATTCATATCTTTGGCCCTTAGTCTAAAAATTAAAAAAATTTCATTCATATCTTTTTTATGAAAGCAATCGTCCTTGTCGATCATTGCTCATTTGTGACACACCTTTACTTTTTCATTAGTATCTTTCACAGTCAACTTGAAATTTCAACATTTTTTTGTGTCACATGATAGTTGCCTGCAATAGCTTTGATTCAAGTATTTGAACCTTAAAATGTGATATCACATGAGAAAGCTATGAGTTTTTCGATAAAGGCAGTCACCTTTGTTTGTCTGTTCCTCATCTATGACATACCTTTACTTTTTCATTCATATCTCTCGCCTTGACTTTCAAAATTAAATTGTTTTGGTGTCATATGATAGCTTCGTGTGATAGCTTTGCTTCAAGTATTTAAACTATAATATCAAATATCATACAAGGAAGTTATGAGCTTTTTTATGAAGGTTGTCGCCCTTGTCTATTCCCTTCTCATTTGTGTCACATCTTTACTTTTTCATTCGTATCTCTCTCACTGAGTTTCAAAATTTAAACCTTTTTGTGTCATATGATAGCTTATTGAGATTTCTTCAATTGAAGTTTTTAAACGCTAGTAAAATCCAATATCACATGACAAAGCTATGAGGTTTCTTATGAAAGCAATCACCCTTGTCTTTCCCTTTCTCATCTGTGACACACCTTTACTTTTTCATTCGTATCTCTCACCCTTAGTTCAATAATTGAAAATATTTTGCACCATTTTATAGCTTATTTCAAAAGCTTTGATTCCAGTTTTAAAACTCTAATTTCCGATATCACACAAGGAAGTTATGAGCTTTTTTATGAATGCAATCGCCCTTCTCAGACCTTTCCTCAAGCATATCATACCTTTACTTTTTCATTCGTATCTGTAGCCCTTAGTTTCAAATTTGAAAATTGTTTGTGTCATATGATAACTTTTTGCAATAGCTTAGATTAAGTGTTTTGAAACTCTAATCAAGAGATACAAAGGAAAAAGTAAAGGTGTGTCACAGATGAGAAAGGGAAAGAAAAGAGCAAGCGCCTTGATCAAAAAGTTGATAGCTTTCACAAATAATATTGGATTTTGGAGTTCAAATACTTGAATCAAAGCTAATGAAATATATTATCATATGGCATCAAAAATTTTAAAATTTTTAATTGCGGGCGAAAGATATGGAGGAAAAAGTAAAGGTGTGTCACTGATGAATAAGAGCGACACCTTCATCCAAAAGCTAATTGCTTCCTCGTATGATATGGAATTTTAAAGTTCAAAACTCGAATCAAAGCTAACGAATTAGGCTATCATATGGCATCAAAAATTTTATATTTGTAAACTCTAGGCGGGAGGATAATTGAAAAAGTAAAGGTTTGTCATAAATCGGGACAAGAGCGAACATTTGCATCAAAAAACTCATGCTTTGTCGCATTATATTCGATTTTAGAGTTCGAACATTTGAATCAAAGCTAACGAAGTAATCTATTATATGCAATAAAAATTTTTAAAATTTGAAAATTTGGTCGAGAAATACGAAGGAAAAAGTAAAGGTGTGTCACAAATGAGGAAGGGAAAGACAAGAGCGACAGTTTACATCAAAAAGCTTATAGCTTCCTCGGATAACATCATATTTTCAAGTTCAAACACTTTGACATCCGATATTACACGAGGAGCTATGAGCTTTTTAATGAAGGCAGTTGTCCTGGTCGGTCCCTTTTTCAATTCAAACACATCCTTACTTTTTCACTAGTTTCTCTCGCCCTAAGTTTCAAATTTCAAAATTTTTTGTCATATGATAGCTTGCTATCAGGACTTCAATTCACAAGTAAAACACTCTCAAATCCGATGTCACATGCTTTGTCCCTTCCTCAGTTCTGACACATCCTTACTTTCTCAACCATTTCTCTCACCATGAGTTTCAAAATTCAAAATTTTTTGTGCCATTTCATAGCTTGTTCAAGAGTTTGAGCTCTAAAATCCGATATCACATGTGGGAGCTATGTGCTTTTTGGTAAAGGCAATCGCCCTAGTCAATCCCTTCCTCAGTTCTAATATATCTTTACTTTTTCAGTCGTGTCTCTCACCCTGAGTTTGAAAATTCAAACTACTTTGTGCCATGTGATAGCTTGCTATGAGGGCTTCGATTTAGGTGAAAAGTGTTCTGAAATCCGATATCACACGAGGGAGCATTGAGCTTTTTGGTGAAAGCAATCGCCCTAGTTGGTACCTTCCTCACTTCTAACACATCTTTACTTTTTCAGCTGTTTTTCTCGCCGTGAGTTTCAAAATTGAAACTTTTTTGTGCCATATGATAGCTTGCTGTGAGGGCTTTGATCAAGAGTTTGAACTCTGAAATCCAATATCACACGAGGCTGCTATGAGCATTTAGGTGAAGGCAGTCGCCCTGGTCGGTCCCTTCCTCAGTTCTGACAGATCTTTACTTTCTCAACCGTTTCTCTCACATTGAGTTTTAAAATTCAAACTTTTTTGTGTCATATGATAGCTTGCTATTAGGACTTTGATTTAGGTATAAAATATTCTACAATCTGATATCACACGAGGGAGTTATAAGATTTTTGGTGAAGGCAGTCGCCCTGGTCGGTCCCTTCCTTAGTTCTGACACATCTTTACTCTTTCAGCCGTTTCTCTTGTCTTCAGTAAATTATGATAGCTTCCTTAGTTCTGACACATCTTTACTCTTTCAGTCGTTTCTCTCGTCAAACTTTTTTTTGTCATATGAAAGCTTGCTATAAGGACTTCAAATCAGGTGTAAATTATTCTGAAATCCGATATCATATGAGGGAGCTATGAGCTTTTTGGTGAAGGCAATCGCCCTGGTCGGTCCCTTCCTCAGCTCTGACACATCTTTACTTTTTCAGCCGTTTCTCTAGTCCTAAGTTTCAAAATTCAAATTTGTTTTGTGTCATATGATAGCTCACTGTCAAGGCTTCGATTTGGGTTTAAATTATTCTAAAATCCGATATTACACGAGCGAGCTATGAGCTTTTTGGTGAAGGCAGTCGCCCTCGTCAGTCCCTTCCTTAGTTCTGACACATCTTTACACTTTGAGGCATTTCTCTTGTCTTGAGTTTCAAAATTCAAACTTTTGTGTCATATGATAGCTTGCTACGAGGGCTTTCATTCAAGAATTTGAGCTCTGAAATCCCATATCACATGAGGGAGCTATAAGCTTTTTGGTGAAGGTAATCACCCTGGTTGATCCCTTCCTCAATTCTGACGCATCTCTACTTTTTAAGTCGTTTCTCTCGTCGTGAGTTTAAAATTTCGAACTTTTTTGTGCCAGATGATAGCTTGCTATTAGGGCTTCGATTTAGCTATAAACTATTCTGAAATCCGATATCACACGAGAGAGCTATGACTTTTTGGTGAAGATAGTCGTCCTAATCAGTCGCTTCCTCAGCTCTTACACATCGTTACTTTTTAAGTCGTTTCTCTCGCCTTGAGTTTTAAAATTCAAACTTTTTTGTGCGATATGATAGCTTGGTACGAGGGCTTCGATTCAAGAGTTTGAGCTCTGAAATCCGTTATCATACGAGGGAGCTAAGAGTGTTTTGGTGAAAGAAGTCGCCCTAGTCAGTTCCTTCCTTAGTTTTGACATATCTTTACTTTTTCAACCGTATTTCTCGCCTTGAGTTTAAATATTCAAACTTTTTGGTGTCATGTAATAGCTTACTTTGACATGATACTAAAAATTGTAAGTTTTAAATCATTGGGTAAGAGATGCGAAGGAAAAAGTAATGGTGTGGCAAAGATAAGGAAGGGAAAGACGAGAACGAGTACCTGTATCAGAAAACTCATAGCTTCCTTGTATGATATATTACATTTTAGTGTTTCAAACACTTGAATAAAAGCTAATGCAGCAAGCTATCATACGCCATCAAACATTTTGAAATTTGAAACTCTGGGCGAGAGATACGCAGGAAAAAGTAATGGTGTGTCATAGATGGGGAGAGGAAAGACAGGAGCATCAGGCACGCACACACACATGCATACATACACACACACATGCATACATACGCACACACACACATACATACATACATGCACACATACATACATACATATAAGGATCCATGCATGCCTCTCTCGACATGCATGGCACCTGCATGCACGTGGGTACCACCTATGCATGCATGCATACACCGTGCCTACACACACGTATATTATATGCGGACACGCGCACATGCATGCATGCATGCATGCGTGCATGCACACACACATGCATGCATTGCATGCATTCATGCGGTACTCTGTTGTGGGTCTCTGCGGAGCAGGGGAAAAACAGGAAGGAAGGAAGTTCATCGATCCCCGCCATCGCTGTGGATTGGAGCTATGGCGTGCCTCGGCTCCTCCTCCATACACGACCTGCCCCACGACGTGCTCGCCCATCTCTCCGCCCGCTTGTCCCCTGCAGAGCTCTGCAACCTGGGGCGCACCTGCAAGCAGCTCCGCAGCGTCTGCTCCTCCGACGAGCTATGGTGGCCTCAGTGCAAGAACGCTCTGGACCCACGCGATTGGACCGCGACGACCGCGACCACGAGCGTTTCCTCTTCGTGGAACGGGGATCGGGCCGTGGACCTGGAGCCGTGGTGGGAGGTCGTGCGCTCGTACAGGTCGATCGCCCGATTCATCCGCTCCGCGAGGGATCTGGTAGGCATCTGGGCGCATCAGAATCCGGAGCTTCGGAGTCTTGTCTATGTCACATGGGGGCTGCTCTCGGCGGTGGGAGGCAGAGTCATGCCGCAGGAGCTTGGCCCGCAGGGCATGGAATCGGGCCTCTACTGGGCGCCTGTGTTTGAGATCATGGCAACCAGGCCATCAGAAGAGGACGGTTCCCTGGCCTTCTTTCTGCACGGGAGGGAGAGCGACAGAGATTGCTGCTATCCTGGTTGCTTCTCGGGAGCAATCAACGGCTGCAATGTGTTGCTACTAGAAGCAGAGCCTCGGCTATGGCTAGCAAGCTCCACCTCTCCACCTCCATCATCGCCCTCGACATCGACATCGCCTTCTTCATCATCATCATCATCATCATCATCATGCTCGGCTTCGAATGCTGCAGCCTGCGACATGGCCATGGAAGTGGACGATGGGGATGCTTCTCTAACCCTAGACGACATCAGACGCTTCGCGAAACCTGGCACGAATCTCGCCGATCTCAACATCCCGCCTGCATCTGGCACCGTTGCATTCCGTCGCCTCCATTTCGCGGATCGCAGGAAGATGCTCGATGCTGTGGCTCGCCATGTGCGGCTCAGGATGCTTGTCGAGCCCATCCTTCCGAGGGCGAGGAACAGGCTAGCGAGAGATGACCGGAATGTTCCGGAACATTCCGCCGCGGCGCTCCGGGAGATGGCCCAGCGACAGCTTGCACTGCTAGCTGAGAGGAGATCCCTTCTCCTCCGGATGTACTACTACGGCATCGATTCGAGCAACCTGCTCAACAAGATCTGTTAACCCTGGCGAGCATACTTTTCTTGCCTCCTCAATGTCAAGTCACGGGGTTTAGACATTGAAGCAGAGAAAGGAACCTCACGCCAAACATCACCACCGTCCTCATCATCATCATCACCATCACCATCACTCTCGTCTTTGTCGTCATCATCAGATTCAGTTTCTTCTGCATCCATATAGATTCCAGCGGCTGGCATGGCCTCTGATGCCTGATAATCAATCGATTCGCCTTGCCTAAGATGCCCGAGCAAGAAGAGGACAAGAAGCAAGGAAGGGCACTCAACATCATCCTCTTGTGCTATGATGAAACCCCACAAGGTCAATTCTTAACAGCTACCAAGATCTTGGAAGGTACACACTATGTCTTGCACCCGAATGGCTCCCCCATGTTCACTGCCAATCTCAATGAGCCCTCTTGGCAAGCTTTTACATGGCTGCATTCTGGCAGAGATGGCGGTGCCCCTGTTGAGATTATCCATGCCTATGAGGGAGAAGGTATTGTCAGCGGCTGTGGCTTCCATTACCCGAGCTCCAAGCCCGGGGATCTCTTCGTTATAAGTAACGGAACACTGGCATTCGTATGGTGAGAATCACAGAATGTCTTGCTTCTGCAAAGGATAAATAATTGTAGATGCGCTAGAAGAGGTACAGCTGAAATAGCCCCTAGAAAGAAACAAGGTAATCACCTTAGCCGAGTCTTGTAAACTTGAGGTATGCATGTATCTGATACAAAAAAACCACATATACTTGTTCAAGTTTTTGTTTTCCTCGGGATTCGGCTTTGCTGATGCAGGGCAATCTGCTGCATCCCATTGTAAATTGGCTTACAGAAATATTCTATATTTCCTGATGAGCTGGGGCCTATTTAGACGTTTTGTTTTTTTCTTAGAACTTATCCTTTTGATCTCTTCCGATCTTATGTTCTCTGCAATTATGATGTGTGCTCGATGAGGACCTTTGATGTCATTGAGCATATTGAGGGCAAGAAGCTCGTATGTGGCTTGAAACTACGGGCATGCCTAGGCATAGTCAAGGATGGGCAAGGAAAACAGAGCCGTGCCTAGTCAGACGCCCAAATGCATGAACTGGTTGGGAGAAAATGAATAAATCTGTGATCCAAGTATGGAAAGAACTGTAAAATCGTGAAATTCTGGAAGAAATGCAGCGATATTTATGGGTTTGGAATGTAATCCGGCTGTTACAAGTACTGTCTAATCCGTGATTTTGCTGCTGCTGTCATGGATAATGTACTTGTGGAGTTGAAGCTGACCATCTGGCCCTTCTAGCTATGTTGATACCCTTATTACTGGGACACTGATAACCCAAGTCCACTGGCATGGGAATCTTGTGTATGCAGTTTTTGGTCTTCCTCATTCCAGAAATCAGGGCATCTTGGGGTAACCCTGCAGATTTGTTTCACGAAACAGGTGTGTTACATGTGTACATTTCTTAACTTGCTGCCTTTGCTAGTTTTGAAAAGCTTAACCCCAAACCCTAAACAGTCGATTCTAAACCCTGTGAAAGCCTTGTGGATCTTGTTTCTGGTTTTCGGCTTCCGAGATTTCAAAGAGTAGGGTTTCTGTGGGTGTGCATAACAGGTTTTGCAGCACCCTGCTGATCCTGTATATCACCAAAAAGGTGTGTTGTTGAAAATGTCAAGCCTGTACATTTCTTCATTTGGTCTCTAATTCGGTTGCTTTGCTGGTTGTGGAGCCCTAAACACAGAAACTCTAAACTCTAAAAACCAGTTCGGATGTAAGCATTGGCAACCCACCCCTTTTTGCCGTGATTTGCAAGCAAGTTGAAGCAACTATCCTTTTGCATTTCAATCAGCTAGCCCTTAGTTGGAAAGCTATTTTAGCGTGTTAGATGAATCTATAGACCATTGTACTAATAATGGTTGGCTGCATATTGAGTGTTTGGGCTTTATCATTGTAAAAGAAAAGATTGAAAGAGGTGTTGTCTGTGGTCAAGTCTTCCTTTTATATGGGTGAGAAATTCAAGCCTTATGGGGTCCATAATTGTCGGGGAACCGTAAGTTTGTCTATTATGTCTTTACCTTGCTAGTGGGGAATTCTTCCTTTCCGAGCTGAATGTCTTATTGTGCTCATTCTCAATATATAATTCCTTCAATGCTTCCAAAGATGCCCCATTGATAGTAACTATCATTAAAGATTGATTGGACCCTTAAGGGCAAGTATGTGGCACTTTTATAAAGGTGACAGGTGATAAAGCCTCAGAAGCATCATCTTCAGTGATGGAATAAGGAAATGTATCTTCAATCTCTCACTGATTCAGTTCTCAGAAGCTGTACATCAATGCTTAACTTGATGTGATCAAATGAGAAGGCTTCTAGCGTGGTGCAAATAGAATATAACTTTTTCAACACCTTGGTTTGGTAATGTGTATGATTGTGAATCCATCAGACTCCCCCATTACACAGCACACTTGAACTTCTTCAAATCTCGAGTTATATAATCATATTGAGGTAACAATATGGCAGTAAGTGCATGACAGAAAACTGCTAAAGTTGATCTGGACATAATTTGCATCCACATTGAAGAAGAAAAGATTCTGGATCTCAGTCAATGGAAGATGCCGCCCTCATAATTTGAAATGGGCTGTTACAGATCTGAAATCCGATGCGACAATTCAACTTAAACCTTAGCCCTCGATCATTCTATGATGGCATTTAGTTATATTCGATCAAAGCCTAAAAACTTAAATCATTCACCATTCATCACAGATTAATTAGAGCAGTGGAGAAATCACAGAGGCAAAATAACAAAAAACCCTAAAACCCTGATTGAGGAGCCATGTTAATACAACCCTAACCCTGAATCCTAAACCATATACCATATGCACAGACCATCGAATATAAAGAAATCGCGAGCCAAATGCCAGATCTAAACAGCTTTCTCCTATATCGAGTCATCTGTGGTTTTTTTGATGTTATGAAACAGCTCCGAATAGCTTTGGAATTAAGGAAGCTCTTTCATGCCCATACTTTCGTCAGACATGTTTTACCACATATTTCCTAAGGCTTAGATCACAAAAAAAAACTTCCATTCTACCGATCTTAAATTCTCATTTTCACAAACTGAACTGAGAAATCAAATGTTGTAATGCTCTGAACCTTACACCCTGAACTCTAAATAAGGTATGATTGCATGTGGTAACAAGAGTTAAGTTTCCGGTCATAGAAGACAGAAACCAAAGCCTTTTTTCAAGATGTAAACATTGTAAGGTTTTTACCATAGCTGATTGGTCTGCATGACAACAAAACTCCCTAGTGAAGGAAGGGTGCTACAACAATATGCAAACTCCTCGATGATCTAAAAGCAAGTGATGGCGAGAAACCTTTTTAGTACACGGTTTTCTTCAGAGACTGAATTTGGGTGCAGATATTCACAGTTTTTCCGGTGGGTATGTGTGTAGGCATAGATGTATATATATACGCACCCAAATACATACATACGTACACAGATCAATCCTCGCTATCCTCTCCAGCTGCTCTCCTTTCTCTCCAGCGGCTCCATGCCCATCGGCCCACCAAGAACGCACCCAGAGCATACACCTGAAATCAGAGGAAATCCGATGAGCAAAACCTCAACCAGATTTTACACCTCGAGAAAGGAGCAGCAACCAAAACACGACACGTAGGGCCAAAACCAACGGAGGAAAAAAAAAAGAAGGGAGGAGGAGAAGGTGTAAAGCTCTGGGTACCTGCCACAGGTTTCTAGAGGATTGCTGGTCGCCTGCATCTTCTTCTTGGACAAGGAGAGAGAGCGATGCATCGGAAGAAGGCGAGCGCGATCTCAGGCTTACACGGGTGGGGCCCCATGGCTTCTCCCTGCTGCTTTCTGCTGCGATTATCTTTGACGCCTCTCCTCCTCCTCCATCTCCTCGGGGCTTGAGCTTCAGCGATGGCACGGATTGTTCTGAGGACGCATCCGCTGCGGCCATGGCTGCAATGCAGAGCAGTTTCTTCTGAGAAAGATGCTATCCGCAAACAGGGGAAGAAGGGCTGAATTTGAGCCAAGTCAGGATTCGAACTCCGGACCTCCTCATGGAAATTAATTAATTAATTAATTAATTAATAAGTAAATCTGTGTGAAAATTACCACTGAAATCAGACATTACAAATTAATGCAAAATTCCACTGGTATCGATTTTGCTGCTGATCGTTTCCCGCCTATCGGTCCTGATCGATTCCCTTCTTGCTGTATTCTATTAGCAAAAGTTTGTAAGTCTGGAATCTGCTTAATTGATCGGCGCGGTATTCAATCGAGAGCGTCGATCAATCGGTTCATTTGATGTTAATCGAACTCGCAATTAATTGATTCGGTGTTAATCGATCGATTGTGCATTAGCTTCTAAAGCTGGGCGCTAATTTGTAATTTCTAGTTTCGGTAGCCGTTTTCTCTTGTAGAATAAATAAATAAATGTAATGTGATCGTTCAGTTCATGCACTCTCCGTTAACTCGTTTCGTCTGATGGATAGATGATAATAAACGGGTATTTCTACGGATGCCCATGAATTCTCATTAACATTCTATGGTTATATCCTCTATCAATTATTTAGTCATTTCCTTGTAATTTCTTGAGAGTTTCTCTTTCGAATTTTCATGTATGTTTTATAACCAATAGAAAGGAAGTCAATTTGTAAAAAAAAAGAAAAAAACTCAATAGCTCCACCTAATTTGACATATACATAAGACATTATGTATATGCTTAAATATCACAAATATCATTATTAGATTGAGACATTAAATATATGTTCTAACTATCACAAAAAGATTGTTATTGTAATGATCTACCTCTAG
The DNA here is from genome assembly GCA_037176905.1 of Azolla pinnata. NCBI lineage: Eukaryota > Viridiplantae > Streptophyta > Polypodiopsida > Salviniales > Salviniaceae > Azolla > Azolla pinnata. The sequence goes on along the minus strand of JBBBWG010030643.1, from coordinate 52,066 downwards.
AATGTTCCACAAATATTTGTATTGTAAATGATTTATCTCTAACATCTTGTAGACTATTTCTGTGGTTTATTTAAAAACTCTTTGGAACCTTTTGTACATGCCTCTACTTGTTGTCACATATAATCTACTTATAACTTTCTATGATCCATATGAAAAGAAGTACTAGTAATTGTTGACTTGTCGATTTGATCTTCTTCTTCTTTATTTGCATAAAAACCGTGAAACCCCATTTCACAATCTCGAATTCTGAATTATAAACAGGGAGGATTACCAAAAAACATCTAACAAAATCATAAATTACATTTTAACGCCTCTAAAATAAAAAATTATAAATTAATACCTACTCTCATTTTTTACTAAGCATCAACACCCAAATCATTTCGTTAGTATAACGTTAATTGATTTTATTTTTAATCGCTTCCCAGTGATTGATCATAATCAATTCTTTTATTATATTCGATTAACAATTTTTGGTAATTTTAGAACTTAACTAAATTATTAACGCATTAATTTGGTGCTAATCAATTAGCTAATTTGATGTTAAATAAGCTCATAATTAATTGATTTGGTGTTGATCCATTACTTGGACATTAATTTTTAAAACTGGGCGTTAACTTGCAAATTCTAGTTTTAGTAGGCGTTAAAATGTAATTTATAATTCTGTTAGGCGTTTTGTGGTAATATTCCCCTTGTATATAACCACCGGAATAAGTGCAGGGCAAACTCAAAAATGATTTGGAAGATGATTTAGTAAAGTTCATGTTTTGCTAGCATGAGTGTGAACATGTCCACTCCATGAATTGTACATATGCAAGATGAACCGACACATGCAAGACAATGTATATTCTCTTTCGGAAAGAATCAAGCGGAAGCAGATGCACACAGTGCAGCACAGTAGCAAAGAGAACCGCTTTTCGTTTGCGGATGTGACCCAATGCTTGCTGGCATGATGAGATGGCCCCTTCTTAGTAATATCTAGATTTTTGCCGATTTCGTGCTCTGTCTGTCGCTCGGTGACAAGCATGAGAAACAGAACCGTTCTGGAATCTGGAGACGAAGAGTATAATGGACATAACAACTTTTCAATACGTATAAGAAAAGAAAAGAAAAGAAGAAAGGAGCATAACAGTAGCATAAGTGTGTGTGTGTGTGTGTGTGTAAAAAACGACAACAAATACGCTCCATATGGTTCCTGTTATTGTTAGCTTACTTAGACACACTCATTCACATTTATAGTTAGATGCAACATATGTGGCTGTTCAGTCTGATTATTAAACCTATGCTCAAACTCCCCATCATCAAATCAATAAACGAATCGCATCGCTACTGGATTTATTTTTGTCAAACGCTTGATTATATGCGTAAACATCCTATGCATTAGTAGTTGTCGATGAGAGCACCTGAGGACCAAACGATCAATGAATCACTCCATGTGATCGATGCGTGACATCAAAGCCGGCTCCGATCAAACACATCCAAATCACTTACAACATAATCTCGACTAATCTCCCCTTAGTTACTTAGCTTCTTATTGATCACAAATCGCCGCTTTGCCACTAGTAGAAACATTCAATTTTCCATGCGCATCGCAAAGGAAAGCAAAACAAGATTTGTTCGAACGCCTCGTCAAGCTTAACGGTAATTTAGCAATCGATCACACTCGTTGAACGTTAGGTAGATTAATTAAACAAATAATTAGTGCATCAATGAGTTTATGGCAAGTTTTAGTTCGTTGGTGTGAGTGAACCTTACAAAACAGGAGGTCCTCAATTTGAGTCTGGTAAACGATCTAGAAATTCAGTGCCCGTGTAGAAGGAAAGAAAGAAAAGGCTCTATGTGTTATCATATCTAGTTTCCATCATGACAATTTTGAGCTATTTTCCATATTTTTTATCGGAAAAAAAATCTTAGACCATCGATAAACAATTTTTTTATCGATTTGTCAAAGTGATAGTGAGTTTTCTCCAAGAAAGTATAAAAAATTAGTATATATATACTATTGAATAATTAGGATTTATACGATTATACCTTATAGTATTGTGACTTGTGAGAGAGGGTTCTCTAATCAAAATGTATAATCAAGGAAATAAAAAAGCAACAGGTTAATCACTGAGCATCTCAATGATCTTGTGCGAGAGTATCATCGAATGACTTGGAAATTTAACGAAATGCAATGGGATCGTATATTTGAAATTCAGAAAGACAAAAAGTTTCGAAGAACTATTTAGATGTTAACTGCATTCATTCGGAAACAAGTTTTTCTAAATTCCCTTAAATCTCATATATCTTATGGTGTTTTTGTTTTTAATATTTGTTATAAATTTGATAATATAATTCTAAGAAAAACTATAACATAATCGAGAAGTAACTTTTCGGGTAAACTGTCAAAGCAAATGATATGATATGCAATTATTGTTAAAAAATATCATGGAATCTTTGATATGATATGCAATTATTGTTAAAAAATATCATGGAATCTTTACTCGACAGACAAGTGTGTGCCAATATAAAAAGAGGGAAAATTACCAATAAACGCCTAACAAAATTATAAATTACATTTCAAACGCCTATCAGAACTAGAAATTACAAATTAACGCCTAGTTTTAGGATTAACGTCGCAATCGATTGATTAGCACCGAATCAATTAGCCGTGAGTCAAATTAACATCAAATCAGATGATTGATCAAGGCTTAACCGCTTGATTAAAACCAAATTAACGTATCAATCGGTCGATTAGATCCTGAAACCACGAGCTTTTCGTTAGCCGAATGTACTAAGGGAATCGATTGGGATCAACCAGTGGGAAACGATTCGGAATCAAATCAATACTAGCGGAATCGATCGGGTGTCTTGATTCTTAGCTGGAAGATAAAAAGATCAGGCGCTAATTTGTAAGTTTTGATTTCAGCAGGCGTTCAAATGTAAATCTACAATTCTCCCTATAAAACAGAAAAAGGAACACTGAGATTCAAGATAATATCATGGTAGCGTGTTCCTTCCTCGAGCTGCCATGGCGTCTCGATCATCGCCCCCCATCTCTGTGCGTTGTCATGTCTGCAGCGATCCGACACAGCAGCAAGCGATGAGCTCGACTGACATGGAGCGATCCATCGGAAGACGCACCTTGGAGTAGCTATATTAGAACGGGCAGCGGCTTCAACGATCGGGCGATGGTGGATCAAGGAGCAGGCATAGGTACATGGCACGCTGATGATCATTGCCGCCCCAGGAAATGGATGAAACCTGCTGCTTCCTGGCTCAGGCCCATGTCAGTTCCGAGCCTCATCGTTCTATCTGCGCTCCTCATCGGAGGAGTCATGCTATTCGAACACTACAAGGTGCGCGCACAACTTCTCTCTTCCTTTCTCTCTCTCTCTCTCTCACGCACACGCATTCTCATCCCATGGTTTGATGGAAAGCTTTCATTCTCTTTCTTTGGCTGTATGCAAATCGTACCAGACCCAGGCTGCAAATGCCTGCATATGCATATGCATCTGTATCTATCTATCTATCTATCTATCTATCTATCTAGCTAGCAATGTATCGTGTCTGTTTGTCTGCATCAATGTATACCCATAAGTATAGATATGTATGTAGTGGCAGTTTCACATGTCTCAAATCCTTTTTTGAGGACTGATCAGCTCCATGGCGATGCTACAATTTATGGCCTTTTACGGCATCTTAGCATAGCTAACCATTCCCTACTGATTGTTCAATCTAGAAGAACAGCTAATCCATGGCAGGGGTTCACCATCGGAATCAGATTGTTGGGGGTTTAATGCTAATAAAACACAACGGCAATATATATTGGCATTAAAGGCTGCTTACTCTTCTTTTTTTGGATGCCTCGATGCTAACTACAGGAGAGTTTTGGTGCACAATGGAGCTTTTCTGGCTTACTCACGTCTCCACTTAGCTCTATCAGGCTTTCGACAGCAAGGAGATCTTGTGCGGTGATTGATCTAGAAAACCCTATCCATATCGTACTAGTGTATTTACCCCCGCCCAGTTTCGTTGCAACGTACTCTTAATGCGTTTAATGAGCAACTGAAATGCAGTCAGGCAATGGCGTATCCAAACCGGATGGTACTGGTGGCTTGCCTAAGGGTATCGTCGAGGATACATCTGATCTGTTTTTCCGGGCATTGGGAGCGGATCCAACTGTTGAGGTATATTATTCTCCTCAATACATCTCTTGCTATCATGTCTTTACTCATGCCAATATGCATCTGAACGGTTATGGAGCACCATGCGATGGTGATGATGATGATGATGATGATGATGATGATGATGATGATGATGAACATGATGTGTTCCTATGTCTAGCCAGTGCATTATGCTTGTAAACAAAGCTGTGTGAAACTTGTAAACAGGATCAACGAATGCCAACTTCTCACAGCTTGCTGGCGATGCCAGTTGGGATCAAGCAGAAAGAATTTGTCTCCAAAATAATCGAAAAGGTATGCGTCGCGTATCTCCAAGACTTGGGAAGTCATCTTTCTGTCGGTGTTGTTGATGATCATGATAGCGTTGATCCTGGGGGATAAATTGTTATTTGCTTATATCGATGTGGTTCTTCATTCTTTATGAATTTTCATGAAGTTTCCAGCTGAAAATTTCACGGTCATGTTGTTCCACTATGACGGGGTTGTTGACGAGTGGAATGCATTCCCTTGGAGCAGCAGAGTGATTCATGTGGTGGCTGTAAATCAAACAAAGTGGTGTGTGCTTTGTACCCTCCCCTTGATTACATGCGCATATTAATATGTTTTCAGCGTACTATGCAGCATCAGAGGTAGCTCATCGATCTCCCAGTAGTTTTTCTTATGCATATCTGGCTTTTTCCAAATCTGATGATTCCTTTTTCTTTTCAGCCGAGTATTAAGCATTCTTCTTGACACTCAAGAGTATTCCAAAGTGCATTAGAATGGAATATATGCTATAGTAAGAGCCTTGATACAGTATAATGATAATCTGTAGGGTTATCTGAATTGCTGTTTCTCATGCATCCTTGGAAACAATATCCAATACAGGATGAGGATTTCGATCTAATTGGCACTGTTTATTTGATGGGTTACAAGTGTAATCATAATGTCTAATTGTGACATATGGAACCGGACAATCTCTTTATCACTGCTTTTATGTACAGGTGGTTTGCCAAGAGATTTCTGCATCCAGATATAGTGGTTGCCTACAAATATATATTTGTCTGGGATGAAGATATCGGTGTGGAGAATTTCCATGCAAGCAGGTAGGTTGAGCAAACTCTATCCTACCTTGTCTGCTTCGAAACATGGATTAATTACCACAAATCAATATCAATGGACCATTCTCCTGCAGGTATTTAGGTATTGTCGAGAGTGAAGGTCTAGAGATATCACAGCCTGCATTAGATCCTCAGATATCGGAAGTGCACCATCAAATAACAGTACGAAAACCCAAAGAAAAGGTTCACAGGTACACACACACACTCACTCACTCACATGCTCGATACATACGGCTTTGATGAGCTTCAATTTGTAATCTTCTGTTCCTGTTATCTTCTTGTAACTGTAGGCGGATTTACAAATTTAAAGGAAGTGGTTTGTGCTTCGATAACAGCACTCGGCCTCCTTGTACTGGGTATGTGTTTAGGCCAATAATGTGTGAGGTTACCTGTGGAAAAGTGAATGTCACAAGGATGGGTATCCACGAATGCAGCACTTCTTATCTCTGATTTATCTGGTCGTGCATAGTCCACAGCCATGGCACCAATTGATTGTTACATGGTGACATGCACACTGTCAAAGCATACTTAATGAATGGATGAAGTGTGCCATCTATCACAGGTGGGTAGAAATGATGGTGCCGGTCTTCTCCCGGGCCGCTTGGCGCTGTACCTGGTACATGATTCAGGTTTTGGGGATCTTTCTGATTGCTATTCTGCTATTGAGAAGTGACTCAAACTCTTATATAGCTTCCATGGTTTCTGTGGAAGTTTTTTCTGAGGGTTCCTCTACGAGAATAATAACACGTTTGTAAGGATTTCTAAACGCAGAACGATTTCATTCATGCTTGGGGGCTTGACAAGAACTTTGGATATTGTGTGCAGGTGCTGTATCTTATAGATAAAATGCTTTTCTTGTTTGTTGTAAACTCTGTTAAATTGTTTGCCAGCCTACATTTGTTTTTGTGCATTTATAGGGAGATCTCACCAGGAAAATTGGAATTGTGGATGATCAATATGTTGTGCACTACGGCATACCCTCTTTAGGAGGCCATCTCAACAGGGTAACATACGAATTCCTTGAGTCTGAGAAGACAGAACTTATTAGTTGGTTGAATGGTGTGCCTATGAGGACTGCAAGTTTGATCAAATACAGACCCTCTTTGCCGAGAATAGCTTGTCTCCATTATTCCCCAATATATATATATATATATATATATATATATAGAGAGAGAGAGAGAGAGAGAGAGAGAGAGAGAGAGTAAAGTTCATCCTGGCTCATTGAATCACATGCATTGTTTCCAGCTTGTGGTTGAAATCCATTCCCAAATCCCAAATGCTGAAATCCAAAAATCCTACACTGGTCTGCATATGTTCAAATTCCTATCTTGTAATTCCCGTCAACTGTATAATACCTATATCTATATCTATATAAATCCACGTGCTGGGTTAAACATGAAATATATCTCATTGATTTTGTGTTCTCTCATTCTTTGTCCAGGATTCTGCAAATAATAGTTCCAGTATTGGTGATCGAGGCGCGGTAGGAAGTTCAATCTATGCCATCACCTTTGATCAAAATACTCTGGTATAATCTTATGATACTGAAAGCTCGGCTGTGATTTCTAGGTCCGAAACCGCTCTTCTGTGGAGCTCGAGCTCTTTAAGAAGAGATGGGATGCTGCTACCAAGCAAGATAAATGTTGGATTGATCCTTACTCGAGACAAGACTAAATGCATAGCTGTGCATATTATATATATAATAATATGTGTATATATATACATATGCATATACATACATACACATATATATAGATAGACATGAAGCAAATGGCTGTTCAAATTGCAGTTTGTACAACATCCTTACCAATGATGGCTTCTAATGCAGAATGTGTAAAAGTCAGAAAGCACCGACAATGATTATGGGCTCCATGTTGGGTAAGAAGATCACTTGCTTAATTGAGAATGCCACGGATAAATCTTTGTTGATAATCATGGGTATGTATGTATCATGGGTTCCGTCTCACAGTTATGCTAATAAATCTTGGTCAGTTTATTTCCCTTTGCACAACATGCTTAATTGCAATTCCTCTTTCAGCACACGATTGTGGACTCCAAATAATAGAGTTTAGAGAGGGAGATGCCAAAGTGACATCACAGGTAGACTCCTGCATGAAACATTGATGACAAAGAGAGTCTTGAAAAACTACTTGATCCAATCATGTGCGTCAACAACAACAAATGAAATTCTTACACTCATTTGCCTGCTCGCTTTGTTGGATTCTTTCTATTGAATTCTTTCATGTGACTGGTATTGTATAGACACTGAATTGATGACTCAACTAATGATGTTCAAAACCGCATTATTCACATTGAAGAACCAATCCTTCTGGAGTATTGAAGATTTTGCCTCCACTAATAAACCAGCATAAAAAATAGTATCAGGATATCCAGATGGAAACAAAATCTCCTTTATCCATTTCACCATATAACAGTCCTAGTTCTGAATCTTCTCCAATAGCAGTTGCATGTGTACACATCTTATTATAATTTTAAATCAAAACATGGGTAATGGTTGATGGTTCTATTGCATCACCCTAAATAAAGCCCTAACCCCTTACATAGGCCCACCAAACAAGATGCACAATTAGCTCAACCTGTACAGAAAAAAGAACCACAAACATCGAACCAGAGCAGGTTCTTACAAGTTTTACCCGATACCCGAATTCAATACTACTTGTACAAACATTCGAAACTCCCGCGCCCCAATGTAGCTGTGTATATCTATCTATTGTCTCCTGAATGATGGTAATGGAAGTTGCTGTCAGGTGCTCCATACGGTTGAAGATTGCTATGGACTGCTCCAGGTTGTGGCAGCGGCTGCTCATGCCAATGGATGTGTCTTTCACGAAACCTAGGTCCATATTGCATGTAAGGCTCTGCAACGAGCGGATGCCTTGATGAGCTTACACCATAACTAACACCAGGGTTTGAATCACGGAATGGATATGGTGGATTGGGGGCAGTGGAATGGTGATGGTGTGGCAAGATGTTTGATGATGGCCTGACAGTGTAGCTGAAAGCAGCATCGATCCTTCCATCATAGGGGGAGGAACCCCTGTAATTTGCAACATGCACACCAGCTTCCCAATCTAAGGGTGCAGGCATTGTAGGAGTCGAGGTCTGGATCTGATTCTTGGCCAGTTGCAAAGCCCTCAAAACATCATCGACCCTCTCCAGACCGTCGAGCGATTTATGGCGGCTCGGCAATACGGTGGTTCTGCCCCGCAAGCTGCCCACCCTTTGAATATCAGCAGACATGCTAGTGACAACGTTGCTACCAGATTCCTGCATGCCCGACCTCTCGTTCCATAGCAGCGATGATGCATGTTGCCTCTCTTGCGCTCCAAGTTCCGGAGTCGATGAGAAAGTATGAGCCACAGCTAGCGGGAACTCTGAACTGTATCTGTGGTAATCACCATTTGATCCTAATTGTAGCCGGGGCTTAATGTCAACCGGATGGTTTTCAGCTGCAGGATTTGATTGCCTTTCATGGCTCACGTACGGAGGCACTGGCTGCTGAGCATCTCTTGACCTGATCTGAGAATTATTAATATATTGTTCTGAAGCAGCACTATTTGCAGAAACAGAGACAGGCTCGGTATCAGCTGAGTTCTCAGCAGGGGCATTTCTTGGCTTGGAGACATTACACTGACTTGCAGGCTGTTCAGCAGCATTTGAAACTACTTGGCATTTCAGCGATTCTTCTGCCGATGTACTGTCATGATGATCTCTTGATTGCATTTTTGACTTATGAGAGATTAATCCTGGCATTTCTGGCGAGCCCACTATAGCCTGGTCTGACTCAGTATTACACACAGCAAATTGAAAACTAGAGGAGATGTGCTTTCTATATCGATTGGGTTCCTCAACCTCGGTAGTAGATGAGGACTCTTGTGTATCATCCTCGACATTCTCTTCTTTATTTACCTGGTTTTCATCAGATTCCACGCTATGCGCAGATTGCTGCCTGTTGGATGATGCATTATCAATGGAGGAAATCCCTGACTGGAAATCGAGCTTCTTATCATCCGATGCAGACACTTCTCCATGACAACCGTTGCTGCTATCGATGGTATGCGTACTGCAAACGCCATGTTCACCATAATTCTCATTGTTCGAAGAACTGCAGTCGGATTGGGCTGCAGCCGAACTCTCAGCATGATGGCTTTTAATAGTACTCATATCTTCTTTCGTGCTATCCTCTTCATCCTCTAGCTTCACAATGTCATCCTCCCCATCAGCTGATTTCTTCATGATATGCTTCACTTCAAAAGACTCAGAAGCAGCCCCCGTTTTCTGCAGCTCAAACACAATACACGGAAAACAAACTGGGCAAAAAATGGAATCTTGAAAAACTCATGAACTATTGTCAACCAGCCTCTCTTTAAAAATCTAGCTAGATATATTACCTCTACGATTTCGTGATTCACCGGGATCTTCTGCTTTTCATGGCTGGCCAGGATCCTCTGTTCCTCACCTTTTGCCTTAATCTGCTCCTCATATTGAGCCTCCCATGCTCTCTGTGCGCTCTCTTCTGCCTCAAATTTCTCGATAAACTCAGCTTGCTGCTCCAGCACCCTCTCTACCTCTGTGTCCTTCTCTTGTTCCTCTCTCCTGTAATTTTTTGAAGTTCGAAGGAGTGGGAAAAAGTTTTCTTGTTTTGATTATAGTATTTATACGATTGTTCCAAATATCAATAATACCTTGGCATCAATTCACTAGTAACCCCAGTAATGACATTGATAATTAAGGTCATGAACCCACTGAGTTGACAAGGGTAGATATATTCTCACTCGTTCAATCCACTATTGGCAGGAATAATTGAGGGGACAGTAACATCAAGTTTGGCCATGCTTATCCACAGTATAATGGACATTGTTGATCACAGCGATCCATACATATAACTTACATGTGCATTCTAGATGTCTGTAAATAACTTACACAAACAAATATGCTCGCGCGACTAAAAGCATGATGGATCCATTAACTGTATCACGAAAAAGAAATCTCTGCATTGGATGATAGATGTATGGGACATATGTTTCTTATTGGAAGATAATTTGCAACTTTGAGGTAACAAAGCTTGTGTAAAAATATTTGACAAGATTTACAGCTTCGAGGTCACAAAAGAAATATAGTTATGAACCATGTCACAATCCTAAGTTGGAAATCATCACTAGTTACAAAACTATCTGTGCTACTTGGTCTAAAACCAGGATCCTAACATAAGGACAGTGCGAATTCGTTAGATACTGGCAGATATGAAAAATATCCCTATAAATCGGCACTTTTTCTTACACCATGTAGAAAACTCGGACAATCATGAACATCTTTGTATGCCTCTGCCCAACTCGAAGCTTAACCACTACTAAATTGTTTAGGGGAAAGCTCACTACTACAAATTATAAACCAAGCCAGCTGGAAAGCGACAAAAGCACCAATTCAGCTGGAAACTAGTCAGGCACATACTTCGTGTTCACTTAACTTTGTTGGAATCTCAACTTTGAATTTTGATCAGTTAAGTTTTGTGAAATATTTGCTTTTAAGGCTTGTTCAGGGAAGGAATATAGCCCACCTGCTGTGTTTTAAACTGAAGATAAGAAAAATCCACAACTAAAACATTTCCCCTGGTCTGGGAGTTTAAGATTTTTACCCGCTTTGGTTCTTCCTTATTTTGCGGACAGATTTTCCGATCCATCTCTTTTGGGGCGATTCTCCATCCAGGGATGCAAAGGACCTCTGCGACATACTCCTGCCCATCCACTCAATTCCAGATCCAAAGTCTTTATCTCGCGGCCTTCTCGAAGCTTTCCGTCTCCCCCAAGACAGAACACCCTTCTCCTTGGCAGTGAGATCTATTATCTCCGCATCATCTCCATCGTGTCCTTCATTATCCAGGAATCTAGGAGAATCATCCATGGCATGAACTCGATCCATCCTGGCACTTAATGACCTTGCATCACCTTCTACCGTGGAGCAAAGGCCATCTCTGTAATTGCTCTTCGGAGGTGCCATTAACTGATCCATGTCCCAGTCAGACCCATCTTGACTGACATCAGTGAAACAATACTCAGGCCCGAGTTCTTCCCTATATTTAAGCATCACTTCGAATCGCAGTGCTTCCAGCTTCTTCCTTAGCAGAATTTCATACTCGAGTTGTTGTGCGAGCTCTTGCACCTGAGAAAGAGAGAGAAAGAAAGGAAGGAAGGAAGAAAGATATCTCACCGTCTTATAACGGCCGACATGGCCCATCAGGCAAAACGCATACAATAATCTGGTGTATATACAGACATCCACAACAAAAGAAAAATATAATATCATAAAAAGAAAATAAGAAGATGTATGAAGTGAGGCATTCTATAAAAGAAATAATCATGCCACGAAAAACTTTCATCTCCAACCAGCAGATGATGATTATGCATGAACTGCCAGAGAAGAAGTCCAGGAGTTTGAGGATCACACTATGATGCAATGCCGATCATGTTTGATTCTGCATTCCACACATCTTTCACCCAACCCAAACCAAATCCTATGCCGATTCCTCTCACACCAAACTCTCCGCTCTCAATTGCAACATTCAGCAGTCAAGTTGATGAATATTGAGATCCAGCACATGTAACAGTACAAAACATTAACATTTGGTCTCATTGGTTTTTATAAAATCACTTCCAAGATGTTAACATGATCTATCCATCTCTCGAGAACCACATCTACATTGATGCCAATAGGGCAAGAGAGCAGAGTATGGGGGATGATGACACAAAAGCTATAGAAGAAAGAGAGGTAAGGTGATCAATTCTCTAACCTTGTTTGCAAGCTGATCTGCTCGCTCTCGGGCAGCTTTCGAGACCGCTCTCTCTGACAGCAACCGAGCACGAAGGAATTCGATGGTCATAACCGCAGAGTCTTCGCTAGGAGCGGGTGGAGGCTTACTGTATTATACACAATCCACTCCATTTACCAATGAGCGACACACTATCAACAATTTCCCGCTCACAAACTGAGCTTATGAAACAAAAAAATCGTAGTTTTCTTACGGTTTCCATTGCACTCTCACACGATTTTTGGGACCCCATCACACGATCGAAATTAACCCAACTTCCAAATACAATGAACAAGAAAAAAACCAGTTCCAAATATTACGGATTTCTTGCGAATCTGGCTTCAATCTCAAAAAAAAATTACCAAAATTCCCAGACCCAGAAATGGGCGCACGTTGAATACATCCAGAAGATAAGCATCTATGAAGCGATCAATCTGTATACATATATATATAGGGGAGGGAGGAAGAATCCATACATACCTTTCGGATGCGAGGGAAGAAGGAGTCAGATCCATGGCAGCAGCTTAGTGAACACAACCTGCTGGTGCTGTTGCTGGTGCTGGAGAGCTTCTTCTCCCGCACACGCATTCTCATCCCATGGTTGAATGGAGAACCTTCCTGATCGAACAAAAACACTTTGCTTGCATTTGCTTATGAATGCTCTGCATTTCTGTGTGTATATACATACATACATACATACATACATACATATATATGTGTATATGTATATGTATGTATGTATGTCTGTATGTATGTATGTGTGTATGTGTGTGTGTGTGTGTGTGTGTGTTCTGGTTGCCTAATCTGACTTTGCTCAAATGTATACACAGAAAGAAAGAAAGATGCATCCGTGTCTGATTAGGCCCAATATGATCCATGAGGCAAAGCCTACGATAATGTTTTTTTTGTGCGTCCGCTCATTTGTCAAAGCGCGATGAGGATTGCAGATACAATCGTCCAATGTTTATATAAGGTAAAATCTCATGTTTATAGCGTCCGAAAGGGGGAAAAGGGGAGAAAAAAAAAGTTATGAATAACATATGAAGGAAAATCTATTGCCAATCCAGATCTCTGAAAGGGAAGTGAGAGAAGAGATGGGGTGGAGGATGACGTAATTGTATCGCTTTGACTTTAGTCTGACCAGAGCTCGTAGGTGAGGCGACTCACGTTGCGGGATTTTCCAAACATCTTTTAGATATGTATGTAAGTAGTTTCACATGCTTCAAGCGAGGATTGTATTGGTTTAGGGTTTACTATTGTTAATGTCATTATAACTAGTATTACTATTACTATGAAGCACATACATACATATATGTTTAGTATCTATGGTTGACATTGCAGGTCATGAGTTTGACCCCAAATAGTATGACAGCTAGTTATAGAATTGATACTCTGGCCCAAAGAGGTAAGACAGAACAAGGGTCGTCATCTTTACTACAAGAGAAAAAACTTCGTCGAAATCCACGTCATACTTTTGTTAAAAACCCTTTGCTATGATCTTGGCATTATACTCTGGATTGGAAGAATTTGACGTTTTCTTGAGTCGAAAGACCCATTCGCACGAAAGTGCTCTATGATTCTTCAAAAATTCCACCAAGTCCCAAGTCTCGTTTTCTCGGATGGAGGTCATCTCAAATTCCATCGCGAATTACTAGTTTGTGTAACTGGCTGCGACCATAACTTTTTCGAATGTTGTTAGTTCACCAGCGTCTGTAAAAAATAGACTAGAAGAGTATCTCTCCGGTGGTTGTGATAGTCCCACGGATTGACATGGTAAGCTTAGGCTAACTACTTATGGTTTGACCGTACTTAGTGCATCCATACTTGTTTTGGCCATGTTGTGAAGCTGATCTTGTGTGTTGTGCTAGGCCTTCCATCAAAGTTGTTACATTTGAGAATATAACTCTTTGTAGCTCTATTGGGTGCTCAACTATCTTGTGCATGGCAAACTCATGATTCAAACTACACGTCTGAACCTTGGACAACTTGATGAGTCTTCCGATTCTAGAGTCTGTAGCCGAAGTTTATGTCTAATCTATACTTGCGAAAAATGCATTTACATGATCGTGACTCGAACTTTTGGTGTTTATCTCTTGGCACATGTGCGTATGCCTTGCATCCAAATATATGCACCTTACCGTAATATAAGGTTCTCTATCCAGCCTAGAGCTCTTGCAAAATTTGAAGTCCAATAGGCCTAATCGACGACATGTTAATAATGTGCATGGTCGTAAATAGAGCCATGGCCCAAATACCTTTTGTATGTTTGATTGATTCAACATGGTAACAATTCATTCCTGAATTGTATGTTTCATACATTTCGCGATGTCATTCTACTCCAGACTGTAAGGAGCTGTGAATTCTCGTCTAATGTCGCATTCTCGGTAAACTTGGACAAACTCATCAAACTTATGCTCTCCCCATTACCGGATCATAGACATTTTAGCTTCCGATCCGTTTGATTCTCGACCAATAAGCCAATCCTTAAAGATTATAAAGGCTCGAACTTTTGTTTAAGTCGGATAAGCCCACAACTTTTGAGTCACATTGTCAATAAAGGTGAGGAAATACAATGTATTGTCGAGAGATTGATGTGGCATCAGGGCCATAAATGTCCAAAGGGACCGAATCAAGTGGACTCAATTCTCTTGACACACTGGCCAAATGTGCTACAACTTGTTTTCCATTCTAGCAATGTTCACAAAATTAATGTTCCAAGAAAGAGAGCTTGGGAATGTAGTTAGCGGTGGATAGGTATATAATGTCATAATTGCTTAGGTGGCAAAGTCTCTCATGTTATAATGATAACATTGGGATATCCATGAGAGATAAACAATCCTTTATAGGTGTGACATACAATGGATATAATGAGTGTATCTTTAGACCACAAGCATGCAAGAGGTTCCCTTTATAGAGTGTCAAGCACCCTCTTGATGAGAAGCCAATACAAGAAGTTTGTATGAAACATGTTCAAAGGGAGCACAATTGTCAATGTCTCCATTTAATCGTACTACACATTAAATCGAGAAACATTTTTTTGTAGAATGCATAAAACTGGTTGTGACTCTTTATAGGTTGTTCCAAATCGAGCATCAAAAGGGGTCAAGGCGAGCATATTATATGTTGTTTGGCAAACAAGGATGTGCAATCATCTCCCAAAATTTTCAAATTTGCAGTCGCCAGGCAGAAACTTTCAACTAGTCAAAACTTTGTCGAATCTATTCCAAATCGCATGTACTCAACATCTTAAGTAAGCAAAATGTAGTAAGAATACTGCAGCAGCAAATGGCAACCTGTAATAAATGAACTTGCGGATTGCGGCCAAATGTTGTAAGAGGTCATTAAACGAACTAAATTGCAATAATCCGTGAGTATGAGAGAGATAGAGAGAGAGTACATGTGTGTGTGTGTGGCACAATATACACTGTATATTCAAAATGGGAGCAAAAACATTGATGGCCACAGAAAGCTAGACTTATATATGTCAAGACAAGGCAAGAGCCCTTTATGTTTATTACAAATATGACCCATCTCGATTGATAGCATGAACATGACCATTATATGATCACATTCAACAAAATGACCGACGTACTAAGACCACATACCTATTGGGAGCACAATATGCACAAGAAGCCATTAGAAAAGTACTAGGTTGTAGGCGCCTATGAGATTGATTTTGCTGAAAACGCACTTGGTTCATAGTCAGTCGAGGAATTCGGGCATTAGCGGTAGTGGGTAGTAATTTCGAATAGTGACCCGATTAAGCCCGCGATAGTCAACACATATATGTAACGTTCTATACTTCTTTTTCACAAATAAGTTAAGAGAATCTGCTGGAGATTTTGAGTGGCAAATGAAACATTTGGTGAGGTTTTCTTCAATATATGTTTTGAAGAGCCTTAAGTTCATGTTTAGATAGCCCATAGATTGGGCCAAAAGGACTAGCACCATCTTCCAAGTCAATTGGGCAATCATATTGGCGATGCTTAGGTAGACTATCAACATTTTTCTTCTCAATCACATTAGAGAAATCTTTGTATTTTGTTGGGAGAGATGGTTCCTAAGGTAGTGCTTGGAACAGACATGACTACCATACTAGGAGAATTTAAAATTGGTGCAATAGACCTTACCGAGGCAAGAGTGGGAAATGTTTCCAAGGCGGGTGTAATTGTCAGGTTGGTCCTCGTTGTAATAGGAGGAGAAATTGTTAAGGTAAATTCTTTGGGAGAAACTGTAGACACAATCTTCTCCAGAGTAGTAGACGTGGGAGAAACCATCGTTGCGGCTTCTACATAATCAACCACAAATGCAATCTTCTCCAAAGTAGTAGACGTGGGAGAAACCATTGTTGCGGCTTCTACATAAGCAACCATTGACATGGAAGCAACCACAAATGCAATCTATACCAGAGCAGAAATGGGAATTGCCCTTAGAATAGAAGTGGTAAATACAGTTGATATTGTGCCCCCCGAAATAGGTGGCCAATCAAATGTTGGAGCATTGGCTCGAAGGTGAGTGTGAGCAATCCCTTTTTGGCGAGAATTTATGGTGAACCTAATGGAACGAGTTCTCCAATCAACGATAGGATTATGAGTCTCGACCCAAGATAATTCCTAGATAATAGGATGTTGAGGTGATGTGATGAGGTTTAAAGTGATTTCTTCTTGGTGGGTTCCTGTGTGGAGCCTCAAGGGGATTGTTGTATCTGTGATTGCGCCTGAAGACAGTGCTCAACCATCGATCACTTCAACTAGAATTGTAGGAATTATTTTAACACATGTAATGTTATGTGCTTGTGCAAACTTGATGTAGCCCCAGAATCCAACCAAGTTATTGTCTTTAGAGATATAAAGTCAAATTGGAAAGTAATCAAAAGTATGAAGCTTGTTGTAAATGACGATGGCTGATGAGTTTTTATTGCAACTAAAGGACATTCAAGCCAAGCTTTCTGACCGTTTGCTTCACGCTCAAGCCTCATACAAGGAATTAGCAACACATCGACATCATTTGGACTCAGGCTCTAAGATTGAACCTAAGATTCAAATTGGGGATCGCGTATGGTTATTGTGGCATAATGTGAAGAAAACCAGACCTTGTGATAAATTAGACTATCAACGTCTTGGTCCTTTTATAATATATCACAAAATCAATGATATTTCTTTTCAAATGCAATTACCTTGACATGTGAATTTTCATCTAGTCTTCAATGTCTCAGTATTAGAACCTTGTACATCTACTTTTATTCCAGATTGAATATTTTCATCCCCACCTCCAGTCTACCTTGCACAAGGACCAGAATATGAAGTTCAAGCTATTTTTTATTTAAAATCATGCGCAACAAATTATATTATCTTGTGAACTGACTTAGGTACACGCCTAATAATTGGACATGGGAACTTGTTGAGAATGTTACCAATGTTCCTCAACTTTCAGAGGAATTCCATCGTATCTATCTTAATAAGCCAGGTCCTTACTCTTGTGTTCCAATTCGTGAAACTCGTCGTTAAAAAGAGAGATAGTATCATGAGTAGCAATATTAAAAGATTTATATTTATATTTGAATCTATGACTTATAACTACATATGCTCAAATCTTATCCACTAGACTATTTTACTATAACAAATAAATATTACATTTTAAATTAAATAATATCTTAAAGTGTCACCATATTAATATCGCAAGTGACAATCATGCATGCAAGCCATACGACAACCACGAATGACAGCCACGTGGTGAACATTCATGAGGCTTAGAACTATATAAATATTGAGCTAGGCTTAGTATTGAACCATTCCGATTCAACATCAGTATTAAGCGCCTTGTACTTCAAGTTTCCTGGTAACACATATATTGTCTTCTTGTTCTTATATGGTTTTCTTCTTGTCATATTCGTGTCTTTCGAGTCTATCATTGTCGACGAGCTTCGACCATGATATCATGTCGTTTTGTAGATCTTGACAAAATTGATCCATTAAAGCCGCCTTGTCTCATTGAATATCACATGCTAAGAGGCGAGAAACTGCAACGTAAGCAGAAGTAGGACGATCTCCTTGTTATAATCATTGAATTCTATTGATTGATGTCCTCACACTATCAGTGTCTCTAAAGCAAGCTTGGAATTCCTTTATAAATCTTTCAAAATCTTCAAACGATGGTAATTGCTTCTTTAGCAATGGTGCAAACCATGCTAATGTGGTACCAGTTAATAATGTACTAATTAATCCCACGTGAGCAACATTTGTTGGATGATGACTAGGATGTAATTGAATCACAAGTCATACCTAGTTTAAAATTCCATAAAATTGAGACCTGGTACTGTCAAACTTAGCAAGAAGACTAATCTTTGGTTCCTTAATTGGGTTTTGAACTTCCGTCGATTGTCATTATAATAAAGTAGTCTCCAATTCTTGCACTCGTTGAGATAACTCTTCATATTGTTGCACTTTCTCAACACTTGTTATAAATCTCCGAGCAACCTATCATTTTCTTGCTCCAATGCCATGAACTTGCTTGTTAGTATATTGAGCTCAAAGAGGAGTACACACATGTATTCTTGCTTGCTGACAGACTTCATAATTACAATAGAGATTTGTTAGATTTCTTGGAGAATAAATTTTTTCGTTTAGAAAAATTAATTTACATGCCCTATAATTTAAATATTCTATTAAATTTATCATTCTTCTAGTCTAAAACATACTTTTGGTAATTTATCAATCTTGAATGCTTGAATTATTCTCGATTGTGTTTGCAGCTTGCAAAAGTAAGGTTCGTTCTATGCCTACATTGTATACATGCATACACACATGCACACAAACTAGCTTACATGTGCACACATACATACATACACAATGGATACATGCACGCACACATACATACTTCTGCACCTATGCATATGCACACATACAATACATACATACATTACATGCAGACACACGCACACACACATGCACATAACACACACACATGTACATATGCATACATTCCTCCTTGCCTACACACACATACACACGTGCATACATATATGCACATGCATATACATGCGCATCACATACATGCACATGCATATGCATACGCATCACATACGTGCACATGCATATACATGCTCATCACATACATGCACATGTATACACACATTCGCATCACATACATGCACATGCATATACACCTTCGCATCACATGCATGCACATGCATATACATGCGCATGACATGCATGCACATGCATATGCACATTCGCATCACATACATGCACATGCATATACATGCGCATGACGTACATGCACATGCATATACACATGCGCATCACATACATGCTCATCATATACATGCACATGCACGTGTACACGCATCACATACATGCTCATCACATACATGCACATGCACGTGTACACGCATCACATACATGCACATGCACATGCACACGCATCACATACACGCACATGCACATGCACATGCACACGCATCACAAACATGCACATGCACACACATCACAAACATGCACATGCACACGCATCACATACATGCACATGCACACGCACACGCATCACATACATGCACATGCACATGCACACGCATCACATACATGCACATGCATCACATACATGCACATGCACATGCACACGCATCACAAACATGCACATGCACACGCATCACATACATGCACATGCACACGCACACGCATCACATACATGCACATGCACATGCACACGCATCACATGCATGCACATGCATCACATACATGCACATGCACACGCATCACATACATGCACATGCGCATGCATAGCATGCATGCGTCATGCGCATCACATACATCCATGCTCCACTTTCAAATAGATAGAGGCTTTTCTCTGTATCTACAGAAGTAGCCCCCTTCTTCTTCTTCTTCACTACCACCACCACAATCGCCACCGTCGCCATCGCCATCGCCATCGCTGACTCGTAACTGTACCTTCGCTTCCATCCTATCAACCGGGAAGCTTCCTTTCTTTTCCTTCCTTCCGTCGGTATGCCTCGCAAAGCTTCCAAACAATCCAAAGCTCCCAAACCACAGCCTTCTTCCTCGTCTTCCTCTTCAGAAGGATCTAAGGTTCCTCCTCCTCCTGCGCCGAAGCTGTCGGCCTTCGATCCCCCCAAACCTGCCGATTCTTCCCCCAGCAACAATCACGATGGAGGAAGGAAAGGGGAAAAAGACGGGGAGAAAAGAGGCGACGGAGAAGAGCAAGAAGAAGAATCTCCCAGGCCATTGGTAAGTTGCAAGTGACTTGTTAATGTTATCTAAAGAGGGACAGAGAGAGGGAGATGGAAAGAGGTAGGCATGGGGGGAAGACAGAGAGAGGGAGAGAGAGAATTAGGGGAACACTGAGAGAGCGAGAGAGGCGTTGAGAACGGAAGAGAAGGAAAAGGGAAAGAAGGAGGAGAAGTAGAAGAAGAACAAGAAAGGAGGAGAGAAAGAAGAAGACGACGATGATTAATAAGAGTTTATCCATCTCTCACCAAGGAAGATATGGTTTTCAACTTCCCCAAAACTAATTCTTTCCATATAGCTCTACGTATTTCAGTATGGAATTTCTTCTTTCTTCTCATCTCTGTTTGGAGGGGAATTATGAAGAAAAAGTGATGGAAGATTCTGGTCTCTCTGCAACGAGGCCTCGGTTCTGAAAGTGTTCGAGATTCGATCTTCAAGAAAGGGAAGATTTTGAATGTTTTTTCTTTTCCTGTTATCCTATTTTTTTCAGCAAGATCTGTGGAAGGAGGCCTTTCCTGTAGGAACAGAGGTAGGCTCTGGTGGATTGGATCTTTTTCTTGTAAAATTTATCCTTTGCAATTCAACCCTGCTTTTCTTTCCCCCTTAACAATGGTTTTTTCTTTCTTGATTTCTTTTTGCAGTGGGACCAGTATGATAAAGTCTATGATATCAATTGGGATTTCTCTCATTTAGAGGTAAAATGAGAATCAATTGATTAAAAAGCTAAGAACTTGCAGTATATTTTTGGTCTGGTCTTGTTGATCCATGGAGAGTTGTAAATAGAAGAAAATTATGTTGCTCTTTTTGGCTGTATGTATGTGCAGAAAGCTTTCGATAAAGGAGGTATTCTAACTGGACAGAAGGCTTTTCTATTTGGATGTACTGAACGTAAGTACTTAAAAGATATGCTCTCAAGAGCTCTGCAATCCACTCATTCAAGCCTTTCTTTCAATAGATTTAATGATTGCATTATGTTAATGACAACTGATTTGAAAGATCACCCTTTAAATGTTAAAGGTCCTTTACTCATTGTTTTCAAAAATCGACCTTCAAAGTATTTCAGACTCATCACAAATGATGGGCTATGCCTTACAGCAAACAACCCAATTCATTCAATTTATTTAAAGACTTGCGTCTGGAATGTTTAAGACTCGTCATTATATTGATTTAAAAGATCAACCTTTGATGTTCAAGATCGATCAATAATTGGCTTCAAAATTTCCCCTCAAAAGGTTGAAGTACTGATGAAAGAGAATTTTGGACTCGTCATGGATGATAGGCCATGCCCCTTCCTTGACAGTTCTGTTTAACTATCATTTCAAAGATTGGTCTTTGGAATGTTAAAGATGCATTTTTTAACCAATTTAATGTCCTTTAAATGCAAAAGACCCATCATTTATCAATTTAAACAAAATTTCCTTCTAAATGTCAAAATTCTTTCAAAACAAATTGCTGACTGATGAGCTACACCTATTTTTCACAGCTCAATTCATTTCACATGGGGATGTATCAAAAGTTGTCCACATTCCAGCTGTAGTTGCGGTAATATTTCCTTTCAATTTTGTAACTGTTGAACGTTAGTAGTTGAGGATTGCCTTCATTTTATCCTGTCTGAGAACTGATTGATCTTTTGAAGGTTGTATCACCATCTCCACCATCGGATAAAATAGGGATAAAGTCTGTCCAAATGGAGGGCGAGAGCATCATTTCAATGAGGGAGATGAAGATGGACTGGGTTCCCTACATACCAAACGATCTGATGGAGTGAGATGTGAAACCATAAACGAATGTTTTGGTGCAATGCTTGTCTCTTAGTTTATTGAAGCTTGATTTCTGGTATCCTTATTGCAGTCATATTTCTGTGGAGAAGTACAAAGCCAAAATTTTCACTTTGAAATGTGTACAACGGAGGTAATATTCACAGGATCAGAATTTTCTTCGCAGATGATAATGATGAATATTTCTTCCTGCTGCTATTTTTCATTTAGCATGATGCATTTTTTTCCGTCCATGATAGAGTTGCTTTGAGGAATTTGAAGGAGGAGAGACTGAAGAAATACGAGTACTGTTTACCTTGTGAGTGCTTAAGCTTATTTGAATGCTTATTGCTCATCTGTGTTTCTGTTTGAATGTGTGTAAGGTGACGAACAATCAATCTGTTTCATTTGATTGGTATAATACATGCCATTTTATTGTAAATATGGCTGTATTTGCAATATGTATATCTTACATGCTGAATGTACCTTACAGAGGAAAGAGAATCATCTGTTGTATGACTATTTCACAAATAATTTTTGGTATTTATTCTCTCCTTTATGTTGGTAGCAATGCAACTTTCTATTTTTGCGAAGCTAATGAGAGTACTAGAGCTAGATTCATATCACGTTGCATGAAAAGAGTAGGTCTCTTGATATACCTGAATAGAGACATACACGTAGAGAGAACATCATATCTTCTGAAACATCCACATTCAAATGATGAGTGCAGAATGTCCTTTAGAGTCTGTTAAAGATTTTGTACAGAGACTTGGTAGCAATCATAGATCTATGCGTGTTAAAGATGATGGCAGTAAGTAAATGTTGCATAATCAACTGTTTCTTGCTGGGAATCATGAATAAGGATTCTCCAATCAACGGTAATGTGCAATTAATCTTATATGTGTCTCATTTTCTGCATTTAAAAAGTCTACTTCTGATTGCAATGCTTGAATATAAAAAATTGGTTGATAGTGATTATACCTTTTGTATGCTATTGAATGATTATCATATGAGAAAAATAAATTTCGAGAAAGGCTGTAAAACAATCAGATACCATTTAAACCATGGAGAATTATTAGTTTTGTGGTTGAACTTTCCTTTAAAGTAGTTCAAATTGAGCTTCAGCTCGTGCAGGAATGCAACAGTTTCCCACATTCTATTGCTGGTCATGTTATTTTCTAAATTTGAACTTCTGTGCCTGTCAGCGACTGTATGTATTTGTTTAAAGGAGTTCTATACTCATTGCTTGCCCTGCAGATTTCAATAATCCATTCAAAGAGGAAGAATTAGAGCCTGACACTTCAGTTTCCATTATGTATCCGTTTGATGATGGAAAACCTCCTGTGAGACATCATCTGTATTTTTAAATTTCATGGAGCTATATTTTTATGACATTGATTTATTACAGATCTCATTTTGCTTGTCTTGATTGTAAGCAGATTGTTGCAGAATTTGACTGGGATATGGATGAACTTGAGGTAAAGGAACACAGCCCACTACTAGTGTTCTATTACACCATGGCAAACTGAGCAGTTTTTTAATTCTTTTTGTGCAGGAATTTGTTGAAAGTTATGTGACAGAGGAAATTATTACTGCGGAAGAGAAGCCAGGATTCAAGGTATGTTTGTGTTACCTAAATTCTGTGCATATGATTAATGTAAAACCCACTTTACCAAATTGTTGTACGTTTCTAATCATTAAAGGAGTTTGTGAAGCAAAAAGTCTCAGCGGAGAGGAAGCAACAGCGGGAGGTATGGTTACTGAGTTTTACAAATGGAAGTTCAAAGATGTGCAGATTACCTTTTTTCTTTTTCTCCTCACTTTCGTTCCTTTTAGGCAAAAGCAGCAAGACGAAAGAAAATAGAGGAAATGAGTGCTGAAACACGAGCTTTCTACGATAACATAAAGTTCTACAAATTCTATCCTCTTCCCAGTCCAGATACACCGGACATTTCAGCTCTCAAGGTTCTGAACAATAATGCTATTTTTTACTAGATGCTTCATTTATGAATGTTTATAGGCGTTAAGCTCTATGCCATGATGCATTCTAAGCTTAGAAACAGGTCACGAAAGTATATGCAAGCTATAACATTCCATGAGGCTTCTGGGATTAGATGAATCATCTGAAGGCCTAATGCTCACTATCAGTAACGTTAGAACATTTTATGGGTTCGGAGGTGACACTATAGCAAATGGTCTCATATCATGATGCATTTTCAACCATCCCACTTGCTTTTCTCCTCAGACATTTCTGTTCCAGTATTTTCAATTTTTCTTGCCCCACTTTTAGATAGCATAATAGTAGAGCATGATGTATCACATCAGTTCCTCAGTTCTCTTAGCATCCAGAGTCATTGGGCCATAGTGATGGTTCGCTATCTGATTTCTTTATTTCCCTGTCACACAAGTGGAAGCTATTGGCACCATTGTGATTTTGACCAGTACTATGAATATCTCCAACTGGTCAAAGGATCTACATGATTAACGACATACAAAGTGATTTTGAACAACAATCAACTTGATGTGGCCTTTGTAGTTGCCATGTTGTCAGATATACAAATTGTCAGAATGGGAAAGTTGTCTGTTACTGTGGGTGGAAATGTGGATGGGACATGTTTCATAATCTTGTTCTGGAGTGGATTTCATTGAAATGGGAGCCTTAGGAATGTCTGCTCTTAAAGAGCTAGAAGCTTGACTGTGAACTAGATTTGAGCAACCAAATTGCAACGAAAATGTGATGGGGTGTAACAAGCATATTGTTAATGAAAACTGAAAAATAAGAAAAGATTATGAAAAACTATATGGGAGAACCCATTTCCACCCGACCACCTTCAAGCTCTGATGTAGATAGAGCCAGCTTGCAACCAAGGTGCTATATGCTGGTGCTATATTTCTAGTTGAATAATGTTTTCAGACAGCATTCATTTGATCCTCTTCATCCTCAGATTCCTGTTTCTACCTTTGTTCCACTTTATGACATCCATGCTATAGAAGCTGCAGGGCTTGGCTTCTCGGCAAGGAACATTGGAAAGAGCACATGCACACGCATATTGTGCATTGAAACATCTGCAGATGTGCAGGAGAATTTTCTTTCTCTAAGTAGGCCTTCAATGAGTCATTTCTCTTCAAGGCTAATGTGAAACTCTGTTTTTTGAGGATAAGGCAATTTCTATGGCCCTGTTGGAATAAAGAATCTCTTCTTTTAGAGCACAAAAGCCGTATTATCCCACATTGGATCAGTTTGAAAACGAGATCTCTTTTTCTGTAGAGGATGTTTTTTGGAGACACAGGATCTTTATTTGATGTACAATCAAAACAAGGTGATATGCACAGTTGTAAGTATATCTGAGCTTAAGTATGTGGGTTTCTTTACACATTCTTGAGTAAAGAATGATGTCATAGTTTTTAGCTCACCCAGTGTGCACATCTGCATTTGTGCATAGACCGTTTGATACCATTAGGGAGACAGATTTGTATGCTTTAGTAGTCTGTGGAGCTGGCTTTTTTTAACCACATATGGCATATGATTCAGTAGATTGTATGCATGTAGGCTTTAGTGGATCGCCACCAGCCTGTGCATGTTCTTGTGTAGGAACCATTTTGTGTGGTGTTATTGACTATTTTCCCTTTAAACCCTAGGTTCTTTTTGCAGCAAATTTAGCAAGCAAAGAATCGAATGATTGCTAGCTAAAATCCTGGTTTTATTTGCAGAGTCCATTTATCAACCGGTACTATGGCAAGGCAGACGAAGTCCTCTAGAAGCAAATCATATATGGCACAATTCTTGTTGGATTTTCAGTAAACGAAAGACGGGACAACTGAAACTGTACTCTATAGAGGAATACCTTGATGAAGCTTACTCTATTATGGCAGCCAGGCTTTCATCAGAGTGTTGTTTATCTTCTTCTTTTGACAAGCTGAAAATTTTGCTGTTGTGTTGTGCATCTGATGTACATTATACAAATACTGTGGGGGTTTTTGTTTGGCTTTACAAGTTACATGTTTCGACACACTTCGCTTGAATTGGAGCGGAGGGAAGCCATCTATCCGGCAATCAGATCCATTGGTAAAATTTCATTTTTTTTTCTCTTTCCGCATATTTGTTCCACATGAAAAAAGAGTAGTCCAAATACATTCGAGTGCCGAAAGGTTTTTTTCCATGTTTAAATTACTCCAGCATGCTACAACATTGCAAGCAACTTGAGTTTTTTTTTTTTTCCTTTCCTGTTTTTGTCATGGCTCTCTGCCTTCAGACAAAGCCCTTCTAGCATCGTAACTTCAAGGCAATCAATCGATCTTCTCTCCTAAATGTGATGACAAAGAACTCATCATCGACTTTTGCAGATCGTCACTATGCTGATGGTTTGCAAGTCTTTGTAAAGCCGAAAAACATAATCACAGATAGAAGTGTATATTTAATGTTTGCCATTATTATCGAGGTTGTGTGTGGCAAAGGTGTTACATATTGAACCAGTTTTGTGGTTCTCTCTGTTTGCGGCGCTAAAAAGCTTTACAGTTTTTATTGTAAAAGAATACATGCTCTCGATCCGCTATACACGTGTAGTCCCTTGTCGTGTAAGTTTGTTTTTTCACTTATATGAGAGATCATATACATATACATATGTTTATATGGATATTAGAAGAAGCAACTGAAGGAAGGCTGCTATGGACTTGTGCAAGTCGGATTGCACGGGTATGCGCAGTCGATCAACTGGATCAGCTTGCCCTCGAAGTACCACGAATGAACAGCTTGAGCGATGTTCTGCATCGGTCAATGATACGGTTCCAAATGATTAGGGTTTTTCGAGCCCTCGTATGAGATCTCGATTGGGGTGTTTCGGAAAGTGCTTTGGAAAATATGGCAAAACAAGAGTTACGATGCGCTTTGTACCTTGCCGTCGATCTGCGTCACTCCGTTCCAGAGGTTGGCATCGACAGCCTCGGTGTGGTAATAGCAGGAGACGACGTGCATTCCCCATCGTTGTGATCCTAGCAGTGGCGTGAGAGCCGATAGCATTTTGGCCCTCAAGCTGCTCTGTATGATGGAGAGCTGATCGCTGGAGCACGACGACAGCGACTGTCTGCATGCGTCCCACTCGCCATTCGCGTAGGACCCGGGTGGTGCCAGAATGTATTGGACCTGATCAAGGATCGATCTAAGGGTTTTAGGGTTTTAGGGTTTGAAGCTCTTAAGGTTTTGATTGATTTGGAGGATGGTTTTGTTACCTGGAAGCTGTCGTACGCCGATTGCACGAAGAAGAAGGGGACTTTGACGAGCCCGAGATTGTTGTGTGGAAAGAAGCACTGCTCCCCCGCAGAAGAAAGACAGAAAGACCGTTAGAGCTCGAAAACAGAAGACATCTTCTGCATTCATGCATGCATGCAGAAGGAGACTGTATCTGCGACGAGATGCTAGAATACCTCGCCGCGCGACAGCTTGGAGGTGCAGTCGCTCGGAAGGGCGATGTTCTGGGAGCAGAGAGTGAAAGAGAAGTTGGCAGAAGTCGGGAGAGCAGGAACGATCAACAACACCACCTCTGTCGGGATGATCCGACAAAACAGACGATACTGCTCTTACTGTACGATGCATTATTAGGGCAAGGGACTTACATGCAGGTCGACGATGGCCTGGAAGAACTCTCGGAACGAATGCACTCCAGCAATGTTGGGTCTGCGAGCATCAGCAAAAGGGCAGAAAGCAAGCAGAAGGCAGAAGGCAGGAGTCAGCAGCAGACGACAAGCGAGAGTTCATTTTATGAGACAGACGGTAAGCCCGATGAGGTGTGAAACCGAGTCGGATTTTCGGGCCTACATGTCCATGAAGAAGCCTGCGTCCGCTAGGCACTTGACGTCCGTGTGCGCTGACATCCGGTCGCGGAAGTGGTTGCACTGGAAGAAGGTGGAAGAGCCGCCGGCCGAGTTCCCCGACAGGAACGCCTGCATGCAGTGGTCGATGTATATAGAAGAATAGACATAGATACAGATACAGAGACACAGACAGAGATACAGATAGATACAGATACTAACATATATAGAGACACAGACACAGATAGATACAGATACTAACAGATACAGAGACACAGACACAGATAGATACAGATACAGACAGATACAGAGACACAGACACAGATAGATACAGATACAGACAGATACAGAGACACAGACACAGACATAGCCATAGACACAGATACAGATACAGACATAGGCATAGACACAGATACAAATACAAATACAGATACAGATACAGATACAGATACAGACACCGATATACAGATATGGATACCATGTCAGCACTCGCGAGGCCTTTGCCGAGCAGGTCGTCGACGACGGCATCGAAGATGCGCTGGCCCCTGAAATAGAGTGTCTTGGCCTGGGGGACGGGAGGAAGAAAAACGGACTAGACGTCAGTAGGCAGGTGAAAAATGCCCCTCGAAGAACCCTAACAAAGAAGAGCCCTAAAAAACCCTAAAAAACCCTAAAAAACCCTAAAAAACTCTAAAAAGGATTTGAACCCTATAGGAACCCTAACAAGCCTAAAGAGAGATAAAAAAACCCTATAGAAACCCTAAAAAAGCCCTAAACCTGCACCTGGCCGTTGGAGTCGGTGACTTGGATGGGGGAGTCGGCGTCGCCCTGGAAGGAGCCGCCGTCGCAGTACCTCACGAGGACACGGTTCCAGTTGTAGAAGTCTGCGCGTGTGAACGACAAGAAGAAGCTCCAGGAATTTAGGGAGTTAGGGTTTTAGGGTTTTCGGGATTTAGGGAGTTAGGGGTGTAGGGATTCAGGGTTTTCGGGTTTTAGCGGTTTAGGGTTTTAGGGATTCAGGGTTTTAGGGTTTTAGGGATCTAGGGTTTTAGGGTTTTAGGGATTTAGTAGGGTTTTAGGGTTTTAGGGATTTAGTAGGGTTTTAGGGTTTTAGGGATTTAGTAGGGTTTAAGATAGATTTAGGGTTTGAAGATGTTTAGGGTTTTAGGGTTTAAGTAGGGTTTAAGATAGATTTAGGGTTTAGGGTTTTTTTGTTTTGTTTTTACGCAGAGAAGACGGAAGAAAGGGAAGCTGCAGCAGACAGAAAGGATACCCTAACCCTAACCCTAACCCTAACCCTAACCCTAGCGGCAGAAGAAGCAGAAGAAGAAGCAGAAGCAGAAGCAGAAGAAGCAGCAGCAGCAGAAGAAGAAGGAGACCTGGGTTCTGGGCGGCGGAATCGCTGAGCAGGCCGCCGAAGCCGAAGGCGGACATGAGCGTGGAGGAGCCCAGCTCGGTGCCGCTTCTGGCCAAGCAATCCGATGCGCTCCCGCACCATCCTCCTCCCTGCTCGCGTCAATTCATTCAATCAATCAAATCGATCGATAAATCGATGAATCGATCGATTAATCGATGAATCGATCGATTAATCGATCGATCGATCACAACAGCAGGAATGAATGATCAATCCGCAGCTATGCAAATCGCAGAGCAGAAAGGAAGCGCTAATCCCCCCAGCTGCTTAACATAAATCGCACAACAACAGAGATCTCTTAATCACAACCGAAGCCCGCTTAAATCTCACAGCAGGAAGACAATCCCGCAGCTTAATTTGCAGCAGAAATCCGGTTGATGTCACAAGAGAAATCCGTTAATCACAGCGCAAAGAATTCGCCCACATCCTAATTAATCGCCGCCATCAGCAGCCCTAATCATCCCCCCCCCCTCAAACCTTACCCTAATTACGCCCCCAAACCTAATCAGCCCTAATTATCCCCTAATCTCTCTCTCAATCCTTTAATCACCTGCAGGTGCAGCATCCACTTGTTCGCCCCCGAGCCGCTCCCCGGATCCAGGCTGTATGCCGGAGCCGAGCCATCCAAGCATACTGTTGTCAGATTCATCCATTATACACACGATCCAAGCGTCATTTTGATCGGTCGCGATATTCTCCCGATTCGATCGAGTTTTAGCCCCTGCCGTGGTGGCTTAATCGGGTCGATCGATCGATCGAATCATGGCTTCTGTCACGACTTCATCGATCAATCGATCGATAGAGCTTCTGCCATGGCTTAATCGATCGATCAAACTATAACTTCTGTCAGGATTCGATCGATCGATCAATCGATCGATCGATTAAGAATTCTGGCAGGATTTAATCGAACGATCGATTGATCGAATTATGACTTCTGGCAGGATTTCATCGATCAATCGAATTATACCGCCTGCTATAATTCGACCCGATTGGTTGATCTAGCTTCAGCCCTCACGTACATGATTTGATCGATCGATCGATCGGACTATAACTTCTGTCGTGTAACTTTTGTCATGATCCAATCGATCAGCCAATGGATGGATGGATCGGATTATAACTTCTGACATGATTGATTCAATCGGCCAATGGATGAATGGATCGGATCATAACATCTGTCATGATTCAAATCGATCGGCCGATGGAATGATCGATTGGATTATAACTTGTGTCATGATTCGATCGATCACCCAATCAATCGATTGGATTATAACTTGTGTCACGATTCGATCCATCACCCGATCGATCGATCGGATTATAACTTGTGTCACGATTCGATCAATCACCCAATTGATCGATTGATCGATCGGATTATAACTTCTGTCACGATTCGATCAATCACCCAATCGATTGATTGATTGATCGGATTATAACTTCTGGCACAATTCGATCGATCGATCCAATCCGATCAATCGACAATTATAGTTCGATCGATCAGCCCCATGCTTAATATACAGAATCCAGACCTGCGCCTTTCTCGGTTGCAGAGTGAGGAAGATACACGAGCGGAGGTTGGGCGCGGATCACTATCCCTAGTACTGCAGCAGCTAGGGCTAGCATATAAACCGGAACAAGGAAGCTATGGCGGGCACTGCAGGTACTACCCGCCATCATCATCATCATCATCTTCGTCGCCATCATCCTGATCAATGAGGGATCAGCAGCTGCTCAGAATAGATCGATCTACTAGATTGGCTAATTTACTAATCAGAAGCCTGGGCGCTAATGGTGGACGGGCGATTCTGATTCAAATTCTACTGCTTGCTAATCAGAGCGCCCTAGCTAGCGATTCTAACTTGAATCAATTCTACTGATGTTTGTCTAATTTATACTAATCAGAGCCTACTAGCTAATGGACGTGGGCGCGGAACGATTCTAATTCAATTCTTATACTGATGCTAGCGCATCAATCACTACTGGCGGAGAGCGCCCTATGATTGATCCGAGCTGCTAACTAGTACTATTGACTCGATAGATGTGAAGCTGCAGCTATATATAGATATATATAACAGTTTTGAAGGGATCGTATCACACGCCCACGTTTGTATTATAATCGGCACATACAATTCAGTTGTTGTATTCTAGGTACCTAAGCTACAATCATGATCCGGATGGATCGGCGTTGATATCAGATGGTGCGAGCACTAAGTAATCTCATAATTATGCCGCAAATTATCTCCTAATCCCGCGGATTCGATCTGCTTGGCGTAGGTGATGTTGCGGATCACTAATTCATCGAATAATTATGCTGCAAACTAGCCCGTAATATTCCCGCGGATTCGATCTGTTGGTGTTGATGATGGTGTGGGTCACTAATTCATCGAATTATGTTTCCCCTGGATTCGATCCGTTGGCATTGATGATGCGGGTCACTAATTAATCTAATTAGGCTCCAAATTAGATCGTAATCCTGCGGATTGGATCTGTTTCGCAGTGGTGATGATGCGGATCACTAATTAATCTAGTTAAAACTGCAAATTAGATCTTAATCCCGCGGATTCAATTCGTTGGCGCTGATAATGATGCGGATTACTAATCAATTTAATTACGCTGCAAACTAGCTCGTAATCCCGCGGATTCCGATCTGTTGGTGTTGATAATGATGCGGATCACTAATTAATCTAGTTAAAACCTGCAAATGAGATCTTAATCCCGCGGATTCAACTCGTGGGCGCTGATAATGAATCGGATCACTAATCAATCTAATTACGCTGCAAATTAGCTCGTAATCCCGCGGACTCCGATCTGTTTCTGTTGATGATTATGCGGATCACTAGTTAATCAGCTAGTTAAAACTGCAAAATTAGATCTTAATCCCGCGGATTCAATTCGTTGGCGCTGATAATGATGCGGATCACTAATCAATCTAATTACGCTGAGAATTAGCTCGTAATCTTGCGGATGCGACCTGTCGGCGTGGATGATGATGATGATGATGATGATGATGCAGCAAATCACTGATCAATCAACTAATTGTGCTGCAAAATTAATCAACTCTTGAGCTAATTAATCTAGTCTTAATCTGCTGGCATCCCATCATCCAATCGGCCCAACATATTGCATTCATGATGCATATTATGCATGCACAACAACGCAAAGACAGCTAATCAACCTCTGTCTGGAATCGCTCTCCTTTCCTTTTCCTTCTTCCGATCTGCGTCTCGTCCCCATCGCAATTGAATTGGGAAATGGCGCTTTCGATGATGATGCCAAAAACCCTAATTTATATGGAATCGAAATTCTGGTTTGAAATGGGGCTGATGATGATCTGACGTTTCTCATGCATCGATCTGACGTAGTAGTAGATCAGGCGACGCGATGATGATCAGCTGATTACCATTTGTCGCCATACATTAATCAGCCGAATCTCGCGACTGTAATCGATCATCTAAGACGGCCAATCTTTTAATTAATAAGCTAATCCGGCCACTCTTTTAATTGATTAGCCGATCCGGAGGACTCTAATCGATCGGCTAAGCCGGCCCACACTTTTAATTAATGAATCTGTCGATACGGCGACTCGAATTAATCAGCTGATCAGTCTCTGATTAATTAGCTGATCAGTCTCTGATTGATTAGCTGATCAGTCTCTGATTGATTAGCTGATCAGTCTCTGATTGATTAGCTGATCAGTCTCTGATTAATCAGCTGATCAGTCCCTGATTAATTAGCTGATCAGTCTCTGATTAATCAGCTGATAACTCTCTGATTAATCAGCTGATAACTCTCTGATTAATTATCAGCTAACCCGACCCGAAGTAATCAGGTGATCCGGATCGAATTAGTCAGCTGATCGAATCTCCTTGAAGTAATCAGCTCACATCCCACCCGAATTAATCAGCA
Source organism: Azolla pinnata (assembly GCA_037176905.1). Taxonomy (NCBI): domain Eukaryota; kingdom Viridiplantae; phylum Streptophyta; class Polypodiopsida; order Salviniales; family Salviniaceae; genus Azolla; species Azolla pinnata. The sequence continues at coordinate 18,855 of JBBBWG010030643.1, read as the reverse complement.
AATTCAGCCTTAATTAATCAGCTGATCGATCGGCCGTTTCTAATTTGATCAGCTCGTCCGATCACCCAATTTAATCATCTCATTGCGCCGTAATTAATAGGATGATCCAGCCCCAATTAGTCCACTGCTCCGGCCTCGAATTAATCCTCTGAATATCATCCGGTGCCCCGATTAATCAGCTGATCCCTCTGATCCAGGCGCTGATTAATGATCCTCTCGATCCAGCGCCGATCATTAATCGTTCTCTGATCCAGGCGCTGATTAATCATCCTCTGATCCAGCACTGATTAATCATCCTTGCGTCTGGAATCGAATGATCACGTCAATGATTAATTATCAGCAGCAGACGACGGATCGAATCGATGACTGCACTTCTCTCTTTAATCAAAACCATGATCGATTATCTATCGATCGATCGATCGATCTATCTATATATAATTAGATGCGCGCAGATCAATCGACAAAAGAAGAGGGGACAAAACCGACATAAAATCTATAGAATACATATGCAATTGTATGTCTATATCTTCCTGATCGCCATAGCCGATGATTCGATCAAAACAAACCCTATCATTGAAAAACATGCGCACGACCTGCAAAACTCATTGATTTCTGTGCTGAATTCTAAAGAAAAAAAACCCCTAAAACAGTACCCATCCAAAGATTCTGTCTTTCTAATTCGCATCGATCGCTGATCAACCCGAACCCTAGATTGAACTATAATATCATTTGCAACCCGAAACCCTAAATGCATGATCATCATCATCATCATCAGATTCTGATCTGATGTCCAGCTCAGATTAATTACGTGGACCTAATCAGCAGCTCGCTGCTCGCGGGGCATAATCCCATATTATATTCCGGATCGGGAATCATTTGCAGGCCAATCACCATATCCTAATTCGATTAAAACAATTCGCTGCAACTTGCGCGCAATATGGTGGGCGATGATGAATCAGCGTTTGACTGGACGTTGATCTTTGGAAGATCGCCCCCGATCGTGGGCTCCGGATCCCGATTGGAATCTTCATCATAAGCTGCGCCATGGAGTAATTATCCAAAGCTTCGGCAGCAGGAATCTGTATGGATTCGAATCTATCCAAAACTGCCAACAGGATTGAAAAGAGACTGGTCCAAGGAATTAGGGTGGTTAGAATTTGACAATCTGATTCCCAACTCTCCCAACGAATTAAACGTCGGATCGATCCGATGTTAGCTAATTATATCGATCATAGCTGGCATTGAGCTGGAATTGATTGAAAGAGAAAACACTCAATCGTCTATCGAGCTCTCTCACAAATTCGGACCCATTCTTACTTTCCGACAAACTCAGGCAGATTTTAACTCCAAATTTTGTTTTGTAGAGTGTATTTCAATTTGGAAGTTTCGTCCAAATTTTGTTTTATAGAGTGTATTTCAATTCCGAAGTTTCGTCCAAATTTTGATTTATAGAATGTATGTAGGATTCTGTCAGATTCAGCTGATTTCGAACACTTTCTTTACTTTCTGACAAATTCAAGCTTTGTCTGAAAAATTTTGATCGAAGTTTGGTCCATTTCAACATTACCATCAAACCGTGCATCGTTAAAAAAAAAAAACACGATCATTTAACACCACATCAAACTATTATAGCTGGCGTTAAACTGAAATGGTTGAAAAAACACAACAATGGTAAACATTACATCAAACTGTTGTTGATTTGAATCTTACATTTGAGGCAGCTTGTTGCGAGTATGTCAAATACTCTCAAATATGGCCAAGAAACGTCAAGTTTTCTTATTGTAACCCATCCATTATCATCCAAAACCTATCCTTTCCTCCAATGTCTTCTTCAACATGGTATTAAGTTTCAAAAATTGCTGTTACGCTACTTGCTAATAGCACTGAGATAGACATGCGACTTGGAAGATGATTTTTACCAAAACCTTAATGAATATAATTTATAAATGGCCAAGGGCAGCTTTGTTGTTCAATTTGTCGTTCGACGATTTGGATCCCTACTCGATCGATCCCTCTTTCGGCATCAAGTGTAGGTGAATTGTAACCTCCAAAGTTAGGTGAAGAGCCGATTCCGAGGCAACATTATTCCGTGACCGCAAAAACACCGACTTAACCTTTTCTATTCATCGGAGAAGTGCCCTCGGAGAAATACACGATCAAAGAGAAAAAAGGGCGATCCGATCTGATCCGATCTGATCCGATCCGACGTCAAGAGGAACCGAAACGCGGATGATTGACGGATCAGAGGATTGTTGCTGTTGCTGTTGGTGTTGTTGTTGTTGTTGTTGTTGCTGTTGGGCAAAAGTTCTTTTGTTGTTGAGTTGTTGATTTTGGTTATGGTGTCCAAGTCCGATTGCATGCACACACGCACGCGCAATTGTCGGCTTGCGAACAATGATTTGGGATCCCCGATCTCACCGTATGGCGGCTCCACGCGTGCACACGATCCAGCTGTAATCCGATGATATACAATATGCTGGACAATCGATCGATCAATTGATCGATCAATAGCGACAACGATTCTTGTTGGATCGATCACACACGTCTCTTTCCGAGCACCAAAAGCTGTAGAGATCAATATGTGCCGAGGAATATTGGTCAAACGGTGTCATGCCAGAAACCGCCAGAAATGCGTACAGTGGGCATGAATGAGAAAGAAATTAAAAGAAGGAAAGAAAGATATATTAACGTCTTCTTAGCACCTTGGCCCACATATAAGGGAATGTTTCAGCTGTATTTGGCTTCTAGGACCGTTTTCTTGACACGGAGCAGTATGTTACCAGCATGAGTGTACCTGTTTGAGAACTAGCTCCTTTGTAGACCTCTTAATGAGTTGCATACCTGATTAACCCCACACCATATTTTAGTCCATCGCAACTGTGAACTAGCTCTTATGTAAATCTCTTGATGAGCTGCATCCCGCGTTACCCCTCAGCAAGTTTAGTCGATTGTAATGACAAGCAAGACACTGTTAGACACGACTGTATGCTTGTTGACAGAAAAACAAGCAAGCAAAAGGGAAGCAAAGCTTCAAAAACTATGGAAGGCTTCACATCTGAGGCGGCTTGTTGCGAGTAGCCAAGAAAAGATTTTATATATATGTGTGTGTATGTATATTGTTTTGTATTGCAACACCTTAAAAGGATGACCTTGTCACATTGTTACTTTCAAAGTTGTTTCAATGATAATGTTTTTTTTTTAAATTATCATGTCGTTTGAATACAAACATAATTTACGGAAAAAATACAAAAAGAGAGAAAAAGAGAAAAACACAAAAAATATACTCTATATTTTTATAGAGTATTTACATTTGAGGCAGCTTGTTGCAAGTAGTCAAGAAAAGATATATATATATATATATATATATATATATTAGTATTGTAACACCTTAAAAAGGATAACCTTGTCACATCATTACTTTCAAAGTTATTTCGATAATATGGTTTATTTTTGCATTATCACGTTGTTTGAATACAAACATAATTAGCGAAAAGAATATGGAAAGAGAAAGATAGAGAGACACTCTCTAGTTTTACAGAGTATTCACATTTGAGGCGACTTGCGGCAATTAGTCGAAAATATATATATATATATATAATATATATATATATATATTTATGTTATTTTGTATTATAACACCTTAAAAAGATGACCTTATCACATCATTATTTTTAAAGTTTTTTCGACAACTAAGGTTTTTTTTTTGTATTGTCGTGTTGTTTGAATACAAACATAGTTTACGCAAAAAGAACATTGAGAGAGAGAGAGAGAGAGACAAAAAATATTCTGTATTTCCACAAAGGGCCACAAACAAACTTATTACAATCATTTGATACAATGTAACTGACTCGAACAATTGTGCACTCTGCTATCTTTAGCTGGCATTATTACAGGGTTTAGGGTTTAGGGTTCATGGATTCACACACGTCGGGTTGCATGGGTACGGGCAATCGATGAGCTGGACTAAGCTGCCCTCGAAGTACCACGAGTGAACGGCTTGCGCAAGGTTCTGCAAATTTCGCATTCCCCAGAAAACAAGTGAGGTTTAGGAATTTTTAGGGTTTTGCTGAGGTTATGTTTTCGGAAGGAATTTTTTTACCTTGCCGTCGATTTGCGTCGCACCATTCCAGATGTTGGCATCGACCGCTTCACTGTGGAAATAGCATGAGACGACATGCATGCCCCATCTCTGGGACCCAAGCAGCGGTTGAAGGGCCGATAACGTCCTACCCCTCAGCTCGGCTAAGCAAGGATTTTGGAGGTGATTAGAATTAGGGTCTAGGGTTTAGGGTTAAAGGTTTAAGGTTTAAGGTTTAGAGTTTAAGGTTTAGGGTTTAGGGTTTAAGGTTTAAGGTTTAAGGTTTAAGGTTTAGGGTTTAAGGTTTAAGGTTTAAGGTTTAGGGTTTAAGGTTTAAGGTTTAAGGTTTAGGGTTTAAGGTTTAAGGTTTAGGGTTTAGGGTTTAAGGTTGATTACCTTGGATGATCGCAAGCTGTTCCTGCGAGCATGCCCATAATGACGCTTTGCATGCATCCCAGGAGCCATCTGCATATGTCCCAAACGGCGCCAGCACGTATTGGACCTGAACAAAAACCAAGCTCCAACTCTTTCTGATCACTTCCCTAAGAAGACTTCTAGTAAGTAGCATGGATTGATCCCCCTGATGCCTTGGTGGTGATGAGTAGCAAGGCAATTTTGCTCATGTTTTTTTCTATTTTGCACCTCGAAACCGTCGTATGCCGATTGCGCGAAGAACAATGGGACTTGGACGAGCCCGAGGTTGTTGTGCGGAAAGAAGCACTGCATCCAAAGGCCAAAATCTCTTAAGTAATTCAGCGAACCAACAACTCGACTCTAATTGTTGATATGATATAGACCCATGAGACAGCACATCAATCATATATTTTAAATGCATCTAATGATCAATAATGAGATTGTAATGAGATCGTAATGAGAAAGAAAGAAAGAAAGATATATTAACATCTTCTAAGGCTAGAATTGGCCCATGAGACAAAAGATATAACAGTGAGATGTGTACCTAATCATCCAAAAGTACAAGAAATAACCAAGAGAATAAGAAGATAAATATTTCTTCAGAGAACTTGTGGAGAAACCAAACATAGTGCGAGGATCACTAAACAGTCGATTGTGCATTTAAGAGTATATGATCATCATTAGTTACTGAGATTAGGATTGAGAGATGGGTGCAAATATTGACGCCAGATAACGAGCAAGAACCGAGAGAGGAATGTACCTCTCCAAGCGACAGCTTCGAGGTGCAGGCGATCGGAAGGGGGATGTTCTGACGATCCGATCCACCAAGATTCCAATAACGATCAGACATGTGAACTCACAAGTTCATCTCCAATGTAACGGGATTTGATTCGGGTTAATAATAGTTCAGGCTTACATGGAGCTCCACGACATCCTGAAAGAGTTGACGGAACGAGTGCACGCCAGTGAGGTTGGGTCTGCGGTGCCACCACAGTAAAAACAAAGAACAAGAACCAAAAAAGCCGCTTGTTTTGATCAGAGCAAGTCTGGTGAGAAAGAAAGAAAGATATATTAACGTCTTCTCTTGAGCGAAACGTTGGCCCATAAGACAAATTGTACATCGATGTTTGTGTACTTGCTTATATCTACGAGAGTATGACGATAATTACAAATACAATCATCTAATGCGTCAAAAGAAACGAAAGAAAATTTGGAACCAAGTAAAATGATGCCATGAAGGAAGACATTTGGGCCCATACATGTCCACGAAGAAACCTGCGTCAGACAGGCATTTCACGTCCGTGCTCGTCGCCAGCTTCTCGCGGAAGCTGTTGCAGTGGAAGAAGGCCGCCGAGCCTCCCGCCGAGTTCCCCGACAAAATCGCCTACAACACCGGTAACAATACAGTCATGAACTGCATCAACCTCTTGACGATGGATCGGTTCGGGAAGCGGAGGAGCTTACTGCTTGAGCGCTCGATAGGCCCTTACTGAGGAGATCATCGACAACAGCATCGAAGATCCGCTGCCCTCTGAAGTAAAGAGCCTTTGCCTGGGCAAAATCAGAACAGCTTCACCTCACAAATACGAGTAAAGCTCTGGCTTTAAAACGAAGACACATCTCCAAATCAATACACATATGAGTTGTATGTGTGTGTGTATGCGCGGTGATTCACAAGAAGTCGCGGTTTTATCACTCATTAACTAGAAATGTTTTTGTCACCTTTTCAATGGGTTTTTCATTTGAGAGTAATGGAACTCTCTTTCTCTCTGCTAGCACCCGTCATATCACGTTATATCTGACTATACCTTTCAGACTCTGGGGCAATCGATCAACTAAGAAAATGTTTTTTTCAATTGTCACATTTTCGATGGGTTTTCATTCCGAGAATCTCTTGCATGCCCATCGGGCACCTGGGAAACCCTCCTAGAACCTGTCGTGTTCGCACCTGGCCATTGGAGTCGGTGACTTGGACAGGGGAGTCGACGTCGCCCTGGAAGCTGCCGCCGTCGCAGTACCTCACGAGGACGCGGTTCCAGTTGTAGAAGTCTATGTAAGTAAGAAGCCCGAAATCAAGAGGCGGAAAAGCAAAGATGGTAAGAAGCAAACCCTAACCATAACCCTAACCCTAACCCTAACCCTAACCTGGGTTCTGGGCGGCAGAAGCGCTGAGCAGGCCGACGAGGTCGAAGGCGTACATGAACGATGAGGAGCCCAGCTCGGTTTTGCTCCTGGCCAAGCAATCCGATGTGCTCCAGCACCATCCCCCTCCCTGCTCCGATTAATCGCAGCAAAACTCGATTGAATCGCAACTAATCGCAGCTAATCGCAACATAATCCATTTAATCGCGACTGATCGCAACCAAATCCAATTGATCGCAGAACTCGCCCATGTCCTTAATCATCACCATTTGCTGCCCTAATCACCCCACCCATCTTTGCCCTAATCTCCTTGCTCTGCTTAATCGCAACTAATCACAGCGCAATGAGTTTGCTTGCTTCCTTAATCACAGCTAATTACAACTCATAGCTCACAGTATTCGCCCACTTCCTAATCGCAACTAATCGCAACATAATCCATTTAATCGCGACTAATCACAACTAATCGCAACATAATCCATTTAATCGTGACTAATCGCAACCAAATCCAATTGATCGCAACTCGCAGAACTCACCCACATTCTTACTCATCACCATTTGCTGCCCTAATCACCCCACCAATCTTTGCCCTAATCTCCTTGCTCTGCTTAATCACAACTAATCACAGCGCAATGAGTTTGGCCGCTTCCTTAATCACAGCTAATTACAGCTCACAGCTCACAG
>JBBBWG010030632.1:0-48391 GCA_037176905.1 Azolla pinnata | reverse complement strand
GCATGCGATCGAAGCAGCGCAGGGCTTCGCAGCAGCGGCCCGTATGCGCGCAGGCGCAGATGAGCGCGTTCCAAGCCACCGTGTCCCGCTTGGGGAGGCTTCGCAGCACGTGCTCCGCATCCGTCACAGCGCCGCACTTGGCATACATGCCCACGAGCGCGGTGCCGATCGCGACGCCCGCCGCCAGCAGCAGGCCCACGGCCGCGATCTCCGCGTGGATCTCGCGGCCCCTGTCGACGTCCCCAGCGTTGGCGCACGCGTTGAGGACGCAGATGCAGGCGACGGCGTCGAGCGCGACGAGGCCCTCGCGCCGCATCTGCTCGAAGCAGGCGAGCGCGGTTTCGCACTGGCCGCGCCGGACGTGGCCCGAGATGAGCGCGCACCACGCCGCCGCGCTGCGCACGGGCGCCGCTTCGAGCGCCTCGCGCGCCATCGACAGCTCGCCGCACCTGGCAAACATGTCGACCAGCGCGTCCGCGAGGCCGACGTCCGCTTCCTCCTGCTGCTTCCGCTGCGGCTTCGTCGAGTTCTTCTGCTTGGCTCGCAACAGCCCGTCCCTCGCGATCGCCTCGTGGATCCGCTTGCCCTCGTCGATCGCGCCCAGGTTCCCGCACGACTTGAGAACGCAGGCGAACGTGGCCGCGTCGGGCGCGAGGCCATCCGACGTCCGCATCTTCTCCGCAGCCTCCAGCGCCTCGCGGTCGCGCCCGTGCTGCACGAGCCCCGATATGAACGCGTTCCAGCTCACAACGTCCCGAACTGGAAGCTCCAAAAGCACCTGCTCCGCCCGCCCGAGCTCGCCGCATTTGGCGTACATGTCCACCAGGCTGTTCCCCAGCGCGACATCGCTCCCTAACAAGCCCGCGCTCTCGATCCTCTCGTGCATCTGCTCGCCTCTGGCCAAGGACCCCGTCCTCCCGCACGAGCCCAGCACGCAGACTAAGGTGACCGAATCGGGGGCGATGCCCTCGCCTTCCATCGTCTGCAGGCAATCCAGCGCCTCGCGGTCGCGCCCCTCGTGCGCGTAGCCTGCGATCAGAGCGTTCCAGCAGACCACGTTCCGCGAGCTGAGATCCTCGAGCACCTGCTGCGCCTCCGCCAGCATCCCGCACTTGGCGTACAAGTCCACCAAACAGGCTCCCAGCACCGCTTCCTTCTCCAGGAACCCCCCCGTCACGATCCGCCCGTAGACTCGCTTGCCCTTCTCCGCGCACCGCGCCGCCGCGCACGCCTTGGACATGCACATCAAGGTGACCGAGTCGAGGGCCGTGGCCTCGCACTGCATCCGCTCGCACAAGCCCAGCGCTTCCTCGCTTCTGCCCCGCCCAATGTACCCCGAGATCAGAGCGTTCCAGGAGACCACGTCCCGATGAGGAAGCTCGCCGAGCACCTGATGCGCTACGCCGAGCTCGCCGCATTTCGCGTACAAGTCCACCAGCGAATTCCCCAGCACGATATCCCCGCCTTGCAGCAACAGGCCTTTGTCCGTGATGTCTTCGTGAATCCGCTTGCCCTGCCCGATGGCGCCGATGCTGCCGCATGCCTTGAGAACGCAGGTGTAAGTGACGAGATCCGGGCGGAACCCCTCGCCCCGCATGCGCTCGAAGCACGCGATCGCGTCGCGAGCTCGCCCTCGCTGCGAATACCCCGCGATCAACGCGTTCCAGGAGACGGCGTTTCGCACGGGAAGCTCCTTCAGTACCGTATGAGCTCTCGAGAGCAAGCCGCATCTCGCGTACATGTCCACCAACGCGGTGCCGAGCACGACATCCTTCTCCAGGAGCTCCCGGCGAACGATCTCGTCGTGGATTCGTTCTCCCTTCCCGATCGCACCGATCCGGCCGCAAGCTCTCAGAACGCAAATGAACGTAACCGCGTCCGGCGGCAGCCCCTCGCTTTGCATGCTCTCGAAACAGCTCAATGCTTCGTGAGCCAGCTCATGATCCACGTACCCTGTAATCAGCGCATTCCATGCCACGGAATCGCGAACCGGGATCTCGTCGAGCACGCTCTGCGCCTTGGCAAGCATGCCACATTTGGCGTACATGCTTACGATGGCGCTGCCCAGATACGGGTTCGTCGGAATCAAATCCCTTCTCATCACTTCTGCATGTAGCAGCATACCTCTGTAAACATCCTTGTTCTTGGCACAGTCCTTGAGCAAAGGAAGGTAGCTTGGCCGCGTTCCTTCGTTGCGCAACGGCGCAAGCTCTCGCCTCCGTAACTCTTCACAAATCCAGGGGGGATCACGGCATCCATCGCTACTCCGGGGCTCGTTACCCGCTTTGCGTGTGAGCTCTGGAAATCCCAATCCATTCTATGTCATCAAAACAAACACACCGAAAAAACTCTCTTTAACTTTTGTAACACTAGTTCAAAGGACAGGATAACAAAGACAAGAAGCTGCTGTACCCTACTACATGGCTGAGAAGCCTTTATACAACATAAAACCCCTTATCGTTTCGTGAGATGAGCTTACCTAAAGATGGTTTTCCCTTAAGAGTGGCAAGACCTGGTATCGTTATCGCATGCAGACCATCCTACAGGAACCGTTTCTCCGATTCCGAAAAAATGCACCATAGCGACCAAAATATGCAGAGGAGAGATTGAAGGCCAAGCTGTATGGAGACCGTTGCTTGCCCCCTTTCCCAATCCACTCGAGGACACGATACGAAATCGTTTGAGCTTCCTCATACCATCACTCCACCAGAGCAAACACCTTCAGACACCATTTCTCTCTTCATGGCCAATCATCCTCTACATAGTAATTATGTGCCATCCATCCCTTACATAGCCGTTATGCCACAGATGACTTACATCGTAGATATGCCATTCATCCTCTACATAATGGGGTTATGCCATTGCTCCCATACATAGTGATTCCTCCCGTTCATCCTCTGCATAGTAATCTCTGAAATTCACCCCCTAGATAGTAGTTCATCCATTACCTATGAGTTATCCACCTCATGCTTGTAAACTCTTTAAGAATCATAACGAATGGTAAAAGAAATCAATTCAGTGTATCATGGGTAGATCAAGGAGAACCCTGAGCTTTAATTGGTGTTTCTCTATGGGTTGCTTGAGCCCACCCATATTCCTAATCATAATCTGTCTTATTGATCAACTTTGGCCTCTACCAGGATGTAACCTCGACATATATATACATAATCTGGATCGTAAATACATAACCTGAAAAAGCATGGAACACTTTTCATGTTTCATTTAACTATGCAACATCCGTTCTTGAGCAATTACACAGTGTATTCATCCCTTTTTCTCGATCAAAGTTTGAAATTTTGAGCAATAGTCATCTTGGACACTTCTTTCCTGTCACCATTTCGAAAGTTTACCTGATCTAGACGAAGTAATAAGCAGGAATCAAGGGCGTGTGGGGGAATTTTCAGAAATTTTCTCCATGTGGATATGTGATGAAATGCATTGATCCAAAGCCTTGAATCACCCATCTGGGCGGTGCGGGGGAATTCGCAGAGATTTTCTCCATGTGGATATGAGATGAAATGCACTGGTCCAAAGCCTTGTATCACCCATCTCAACGACGTTTAGAACACAAAGTTTACCACTACACGATTAGAAATATCTATCGAGAGTCTCTAATCCCCAATGAGCTCCAACATAATTATGCAAAAACGTTTCGCTTCTGGTGTCAAGAGTTTGTGTAGCCTCAGAGGCTGACAATATAATCTAGCCTGCTAGCTAACCAATACCTCACAAATCACTTCATTTCATACACAAAAAAAGAGTTTCTAGAGTGCATATACTTCTCACCTTCACATGGAAGTCGTCATCGCAGCAGAACCGGGAAGCATCCTTGAACATATCCTTCCACACCACATCCACTCTTAGGCGGGAGCCATTACATTTGCAATGCTTGGCCATGAAAAAGATCGAGGTTTACACAGGCACGCGTGCAAAGAAAGGCCAAGAAAAGAAGGTCATCTCAGACTGATTCGATGCATGTGAAATGTACAAATGCCATGGGACCCATTTCACAAGCTTCTGCCACATCTTCCTGGATTTCTGAGGGTTGGCCCAGAAGAAGAAGGAGGAGGAGGAGGAGGAGAAGAAGAAGACTGGTTTTGGGCATGTATCAGAATAAAATGCCCAAAATGCACAACTCAAATCTTAACTCAAGTTTTAAGAAGAAGAAGAAGAAGAAGAAAACCTTTTTTTTGGTTTTTTTGGGCATGTATGAGAATAAAATGCACAACTCAGATCTTAACTCAAATTTGAAGAAGAAGAAGACATTTTTTGGGCATGTCTCAAATAAAATGCCCAAAATGCACAACTCAAATCTTAACTCAAATCTTAACTCAAATCTGACAAGGGAGTGTGTCATTGATCCTAAGAAGCTCAGAGGTTCAGTTCCTATCTCCCGAAGGTTTGACAAAGGCCAATGCTGGCATTTCCCAAATGTTGAGGCTATTTCAATGATGCTGGTAGGAGTAGAGCAGCTCACAGCAAGAACTCAATCAAGCATGCAACTATTATCCTTTCTTCGTCCTCTTTGCCCTCTTTTTTAGTTCCATTAACGATTGGCAAAGCCATTTAGTCTTTTGATCTTCAAATCCGATGTTTCTAAGGAGTTGTTCAGCTATCTTCTTAACAATTGCTCAGTGGTGCACAAAATGTGACAACAAAAGTATAACACGAGAAGTTACAGACGAATAATATATGTACATGGAATGATGGGAATACATACGAGCATACAAGCTGCGCATACCAAAAATTAATTTGCCATCACGAAGGACTGAAATATGTAGCTCTTGCAAAATGATGGTGTTGTAATCATAGAAGCCGAATGAGTGACTCCTTATGAGCCAGAATTCAATAGTAAATTGTTAGAGGAGCCATTCATAATATTTGAGGTAAGATACAAGATTGAATCGGACTCTAGTGCATTGAAAAAATCGGAGATGTATAATACAATAAGCATTTGATGCAACTATTACATTCGCTCGTAATATTGCAGTGTAAAAAAAAATTGATGTCAATGTTGCAAAGCAGTATATTTTAGGCACCCATTAGATGATATCTCAAAGTGAGTGAATTCCCGCATAGAACTTCTTGCCAGTCATAGAAAAGAAATCGACATATGAAGATGATTTTTCTGGGGAGCAAGCAAATCGCCCGCCCCTCTATGCATAGGCATTTCAGACTAAAACCGTGAAGCTTCGTCAATAAATATTCCCAAAATGGAGGCTCGAACCCAAAAAAGCTCCATTCGATGCTGCAAAACGTAAATCATACCCATCCATCATCAGCATCACGTTAGAAACTTTGATCTTCTTTTTATTGCATACCACATAATGCGATGTTATCATTCAGGAAATACATATTCAGTCTGATGCATACCTGTCTGGACTGATAGCTGATGCGACGAAGACTCACAAGCTGTGGCGATCGCATATGGATGTGCTGTATGCACGGTAAACAGTCATGGTATGCTCAAATTTCGAATCATGCCAGGAATATGCATTCATCCAAATCAATGTCAAAAGGGAGAATTTGATCAATAAGTATAATGCAGTTCGATCAAACCGCAAATGTTGACAGCAATGTCATGCTACCAATGCCGAGGTTGAAAACCCACCATCTCAATCCTCATACGAGATCAGAACATTCTACTACACCCACTATGTGCCCGTCGAGGAGTTTCAGTAGGACCCGAATTGCTACACTCTCTAAACAGGATCTTTGAACTTTTGTTGAAAAGAATTGAATTACAGATTGACTTACTCTTTTTTTTTAAGAGCATTAGTGGTGATGACCTCCAGGCTGTTGATCTCTGAAGGTATTGACAAAATCAATAATCGCCGGAATCTTCCAAATCTTTCAGAGGTTTCCACATTGAGATGGTAACGATTGCGCTTTCTTTTTTATTCCTTTCTTCCTTGATAAGCCATCTTTTTCTGATTCACCTGGAGACTAAGAGATTAACTAAATACGTATTTTGCCACATATCACTATTTTTCCAGGATATGTTACATTGTCTGTAGAGCTCTGGCTATTCGATTCAACCATATGTCGTAGTCCACAGGATATGGAGTTCTGTAGAGGTTATTCACATAGTCTGCGAATGCTTTGAGAATTATCGATGCTTCACCCAACACCTCTTGGATGGCTCGTCTAGCCCAAGCCCGCACTCTCCATTGCAACGCAGATTCGATGTTCTCGAAATGTGGTGTAGTCCCACCAGATAATGAAAACAGCACATAGACCAAGCTTTCAACATCTGACACTGGATAGACCCTCCCTTCTTGAAGCACATCAGTAGATGAGTAGTTCAAGCTTAGGTGAGGGGTATCTTTCTCTTCGAGGATTGCATGCCCCCATTCGATCAAAACATGGTGGGTTTCTCCCCTTTCAGTTATCCGCAGGATATGGTCTGGTGTTATGTTTGCATGCTGTATCCCCACTCGATGAGCACTTTGCAAAGCTGTGAGACAATCATAGCAACATCCCAACATCTCTTTCGGTGCAAAGGATCCCTGGTTTCTTAGAATACTGCTCAATGAATCTCCTACGGGGGCGGTGACAAGGATATGGGTGCCACAAAATGGATGATCACAATGATCCTTACGAGTTTCTTTAGAGCAATCGCGGCCTGGATGATCCTTATGAGTTTCTTTAGACCAGTCGTGGCCTGGATGATCCTTACTGGTTCTTTTAGAACATTTGTAGGGATAAAGAAGCTTCCCTGAATCGATGAGCTTGGGGAAATGCTTGCTCGACAACAATCCCTTCTGCTTCATCAAGCTCAGAACACGTGCTTGGCGTTGCACCTGATACCATGAGCTCATATCCTCCCATGACGGTTCGAGCTGTGTGGGATGTGCCTCCACATAGACATTCACCAAATTCGGCTTCCCTTCTTTCTCACCCACTGGAGTAGCTTTGTAGATAGACTGTCGATCGTCAGAAAGAGGTTCAAGGATCTTATAACCTCTCTTTGGTTTCTCACCGCCGACTAGCCACAAAACAGCTCCACATGTTATAACCTCCATACATCCAAGGAAATTCTGGCTCGATGGATTGGCCTCTTCTTCGCATTTCTCATCCTCTACATGGCTTGATGAATCGAGCTCTTTAGATTTCTCCTCTTCTACATAGCCTGATGAATAGACCTCTCCAGATTTATTGTCCGCTTCGAGATCTGATGAATGATCTGCCTCTTCGATCTCAACTTCACCGTAAGTCCAATGTAGGTTCACAGCATTGCTGAAGAGATTCTCTTGAATATAAAGCTTCCGTTCTCTCATCGCACGATCCAAGGATAGACGCTGACGGCTTGCTATGCTGGCTATGGAGTCCTTGGAAGATCCTAGACACTGCTCTAGGCAACAGAAAGTGGCAAGAAGGAGTTGAAGGGCCCCGACGTCTCGCCAATTCACGCTCCCGAACCGATTCCATATCCTTTCAGCTCTCGAGACTGCGAGATCTGCGTGATGCTGCAGCCATCCAGAGGCACTCTGATAGACCATGTCTGTGTTTGTTTTGAGCTCGTTCACATCGCCCTGAACCCTAACAACCCCCCCAACACCCCCAGGACAGGGCTCGACAAACAAGACATAAGCAGTGTCCATCGCCATCTGAGTGAGGGCATTCGATCCCGATTGGGTGAGCTTTCTCGCGATGAGAACTCGCATTGCAAACAGCACTGCTTCGCTAAGGATCGCAGAGCTAGGGTGCGGTTCATATACAAGGCTTTCTTCGATGCTTTCATCAGATTCGTGTATCAAGAAAAACATCAATACATTCTCCCACGAGAGATCGCCGCTACATGCTTCCTTTGTGGCCAGAGCACCGACTCTGCATCCATTTCTACGCGTGAATCTCTGCAGCGCATGCTTGCTAACGATGTAGAACGGAAAGCTCTCATCATTCCCATAGCTCCAGAACCTCTTCCAAAGCCCGTGAGCAGCCGAATACATGAAATCGTTGAGTGCGAAGAGAGATTCGGAAGGCCGATCATGCCCGTGGAGGCGATCAGGGGGCATCCTCAGGATGTGGTCGAATGCGAAGCCATCCAGAGCATGGTCGAGTTCGCGGAGCTCGTCCATGGTGAAAACCGCATCGCCGCCGCGATCTCCTTCCAGAACCTGGGCTTCCATCCATGGACGCACCTGTGCATGGAATCCTTCGCAGTCCTCGAGTTTTTCCATGAATTCTCCGAGCGCGCCCCCGAACACCATGCTTGAGGAGGGGGAGGGCCTGCTCTTCTTCGTGTTCTTCTACACCATGCTTTACGGTGAGGAGGAGAAGGAAGAGGACATCAGGGATATGGCGGAGGAGGGTACCCGGGAGCAGAGATTAGGGTTTGCATCAGACGGATGTGAGGAATGGTGGGCGGGATTTGTGATGGGCAGACGGCAACAGAGCTCAGGGAAGCTGAGAATCCTGCATCGTCTGCACCCATCGTCTGCCTTAGAAAGAAGAAGAAGAAGAAGAAGAAGAAGAGTTACAACTTACGAGCTATGGCTTTTTGCATTGACTCCAGCTTTAGGGTTTAGGGTTTAGGATTTAGGGTTTAGGGTTTAGGGATTAGGGTTTCCATTCCAATTAGGATTTAGGGAGATCGAGCCGATTCGGGGTTTGTGATTCGGGGTTTCAGGAGATGGAGCATTTCTCAAGTTTACGATCAGAGGGGTTTCAAGGGTCGGGTCTTATTTGGGTTCACGGTTAGGGTTTTAGGGTGTGGCATTCGGATTTCCGATCGGGGTTCAGGGTTTAGGGTTTTAGGGTTCGGCATTCGGATTTCCGATGGAAGTTCAGGATTGGGGTTCAAGGTTTGGCATTCGGATTTCCGATTAGGGTCAGGGTCTCAGGGTTTAAGATCCGGATTCCCGACTGGGGTTCAAGGTTAGGGTTTTAGGGTTCCGCATTCGGATTTCCGACAGAATACCTCGCCCTACTGAACCTCCAACGTGCCCCAGCTGGAATCCGATGCTGGAATCCAGGCCTAAATCGATCAAGATGACATGCTCCATCATGTATAACATGTATGCCTATTCATGCATAATGGAGCGACTCCATCGTGGACATCCATCCACCCACATGGGCATGCATGCATACACACACGCACACATACATACATAGAACAGCCGCGCATACATACATGTAAATGTATTCCATGTACATACATACATACATACATATAGTCGACGCGTATGAGTATGCCGCCTATCCAGCATACGTATGTGCACACATACATACATAGGACAGTCGCCCATACATACATGGACATGTATGTCATCCATCTATGCATACGCACATAGAACCGTCGTCCACACACACATGTATGCCATCCATCGAATCATCCATACGCATGCCATCCATCCATCACGCGCGCATACATACATACACAATCGTCCACAAATGCATGTGAAGGCGTACCATCCATCCATCCATAAATCCATCCATCCATCGTCCACCCACGCACGCATGCACACATACATACATAGAGCAGTCGTCCATACATACATGCACATGCATGCCATCCATCCATCCTCCACCCACGCACGCATGCACACATACATACATAGACCAGTCGTCCATACATACATGCACATGCATGCCATCCATCCATCCACGCACACGCGCATGCGCGTAGCATACATGCCGCACACGCGCATGCGCGTAGCATGCATGCCGCACCCACACATGCACGCATGAATACATAGCGGCACGCACACATGCACGCATGAATACATAGCGGCAAAGTCATGCACACACGCACGCACGCATGCATGCATGCGCATCGCAGCACATACATACGCATCGCAGCACATACATACATGCATACATGCATGCAGACATGGAAAGAACAGCGGGAGGAAGAAGGAGCCGTCCGTGGCGATGAAGAAGTAGCAGAAGGTTCGAGTCCATGGGAGCTTCTGCCCGCTGCTCCTTCTCCTCCTTCGTCTCTGCTCCGACCTCCTCCTCCTCCTCCTCCTCCTCCGTTTCTGCTTCGTCTCTCCGATTCGTCTGTGCTCCTCCCTCGACGGTTTCTCTCCGCTGTCGTCCCGTTTCTCTCCGCTGCCGTCCCGTTTCTCTCCGTCGTCGCCCCGTTTCTCTCCCTCGTCGTCCCGTTTCTGCCGTTCCTCTCCGTTTCGACTCCGTTCCTCGCAGATTCCCTCCGTTCCCCCCCGTTCCGCGCGTCTTCTCTTCCTACGCCCCTTCCTTTCCCTCTCACCTCCGGTCCGCCTCCTCCATTCGCGCTACTCCTCCGTTCCCCGTTCCCTTCCCCAATCCTTCTTCGTCTTCGGCTTTTTCCATCTCTATCCCCAATCCTTCTTCGTTTTCGGCTTTTTCCATCTCTACTCCTCGCCTTCCATCCCTTCGCGGCGCCGCATTCAATAAATTAAACGGCCGCAGCTTCATCTTCGGGCCACACAACTTTTCTTCGTTTGCCGCCTCCTCCACAGCGATTGCCATGCACGAAGCGAAGAGCAACGACGCTGTCTCCCTCTCCAGTATTCAACATTCCGAGGTGGAAGAGAAGATCTTCACGACGCTCAAGGATGTGTTAAACAAGTACGATCTCGATACACAGCTCCGTGTTGCCGGTGGATGGGTTCGAGACAAGGTATGGAGCTCTCTTTTTGCACAATCCGATCCAATGAAGAATGCATCATCATGATAGCTATTGAAAGTTCGATTGTTATCATGTTTGTGACCATAGAAGCAATGAGGATATGCCTTTAAAATTTCTGCTTTGATCATTATCAAGGTTGTGACAAAATATTCAATACAGATCAAGCATGGTGGAATTATTGTTTATCATGATATGGTCCCGTCCAATATTAAGAAGTGATGTCAAAGGACTAAAAGAAACATAATGCAGAAAGCATCACCATCACATGATATATTGTGCGATCGACGCTATTGCCTTCCTGCCATATTTAATACACAGATTTCTCCTCTTTTCTAATGCGAAAATGCAATCCTTTATTTGAGCAAATGCAAGCAGGAAAATTGCAAATTTTGCAAATTTCCACGACCAAGACACCTATAATTGACGTCTTTGAGATTGCCGAAGATCGTTATAACATGGACTTCTAGCTGTTGTTGAAGCAATGGATGCGAAAATTCCTGCACTCTGAACTTTGAACAATCAAGGCTGGACAATAAGTATTTGAAAAACCATTCACTTAATTTCAACCATGATTGCTGATTACTGGGAGATTTTACATGTAACCGGTTCAGTAACAATGCATTAAAACTAAGTTCTCAGCAACGAACTAGCTCCTTTGATGTAATAGGTGGTGCAAATGACAAAGTGAGAATTTTGTATCTCCAGCTCAAACCTCCTTGAGCTGGAACATGCTCTAACAGGCATTATATCCCAATTTCTTCGTTTTGATCAATATGGGGCCTATGATTATAGGCTCAATAAGGCACAAGCATGAAAACATTTTGTTTTGATTCAACTTTGTGATCATATGTTCAGTAAGAGTAAAGCGTGATTTTTCTTTTTTGAACATGATCAAGTTTGTGAACACTATACTCAATACTATTTTTTACCCATCATCGTTAAGTTGGTGTGCATGAGATCTACCAGTTTAAAATCTACCAGTTAAGTCACCATAGTACAAAAATCTATTAAAAGAACAAGGACTGTCACTTGATTGATATTGCATTTTTCCACCAAACACGTAACAGCAAGTTTTCGAGGTTAGAAACTCTTACTTGATACTGCGACCCACTTTTAACCATATGACCAATGATGCAATTTCCAAGGTTTACAACTCGCAGGTATAGATTTCTAGGTCATAATGGAGTGCATCAAGCAAATATTGGGGAGTCATAGTTATCCTATAGAATGAAGTGCAAGTTTTATAACCTATGATATTCTGTTGAATATATCATAGGACTTAGCCTGCAATGCTTTATCATTGTTCTATTACTCTATCTAGCTATTGGCAATGGATCCACTCGGTTGCAAGTGTTTAAAGAAACCTAAGCTTGCAGGCAACCTGCAATGAGCTGCTAAGCTGCTTGTCTTGAGCTGAGCTGTTAAATCGTTCAAGTAAGTTGATCATAACTGGGCCAACCAAACTTAAGTTGCTTGACATTAGCCACACTTGAGATTATGCCTAGTTAAGCCAAACTGAACTCACAAACCATCAGATGTGCAAACATTAATGGTACAACAAGGTGATTGAAAAAACAAAGTTGGGGCTGAGCGGATCAAAAGCTTAATTGCTTCAACTGAAGCCAGCCTGGCACGTGTGTAATATAATTAGAACCTGAAGGTGTATACAAAAGTAATGGATTGCAGATGACTTCCCAGCAAATGCACTACCTGGTATTATACACGAATGTTTATCTTCTGAAGTCTGTTTACAGTGTGTGGAATCACAATTTGCAATCATTTTTCATCAGAGACTACAGCCCACTGTTTTTCAATACACAATGCTGTCATATTGAAAGGGAAGAATTGAAACATGTTAAAAGCAACTATAGAGATTGTGATGTAGGTTCTTTCCCTATCAATCAATGTGAAATTAGGAGTGAAATACACGGACATCATAATCATGTGCATATGGCTGGATTATCCTACACTATTATATACCATGGCTCACATTTGGTTTGATACACTTTTCTCAAACCATATTATTTTGATGGGATTATCCTATGCTATTAAATACCATGGTTCACAATTGGTTTGATACACTTTTCTCAAACCATATTATTTTGCCTCGTTCTTTTGTCTCTGTGTTGCTACTTTGCCTCGTTCTTTTGTCTCCGCCTTGCTACTTTGCCACGTGACAACAAAGGTAAAAAGCAAGTAAATTGATAGTTTCTGGGTCCTCTATCCTGGCTTGTTCCACTCTCATTGGATTGGTGCTTTAAGTGCGTATGAGTTGATATGTGATTCTTTGTGTGCAGCTATTAGGAAAGGAAAGCTATGACATTGATATCGCAATCGACAATATGCTTGGGGAAGAGTTCTGCAATAAAGTGAATGATTACCTCAAGAACATCAATGCAGAAGTGTGCGGTGTTGGTGTGATTTTGAGGTGATGGCCTGTTGCGTAGATGCATGCAATGCTTACACAATGTGAATTTGTTTTTCTTTGCTAACATATTGATGCAGATAAAACCTAAAGCCATCTGCATTGATT
Source organism: Azolla pinnata (assembly GCA_037176905.1). Taxonomy (NCBI): domain Eukaryota; kingdom Viridiplantae; phylum Streptophyta; class Polypodiopsida; order Salviniales; family Salviniaceae; genus Azolla; species Azolla pinnata. The sequence continues at coordinate 35,243 of JBBBWG010030632.1, read as the reverse complement.
CAGAGAAAGATACTAGTTGTAGCATGAAATAGTAGGGTATTACAGGTAGATGCCTCTATAATGATATGCAGTACAGTAAATGATAGAAATTGTGGAGAAAGGCTTTAATGTGAATATCATATGTAGCCATCAGTTTCAAATATTCATAAAAGACCTGGTGAAGCTTTTCATGGGATGGAAGAAAGAATACGCATAAAAGAAAGGCTGGTGAGGCATGTTTGATCAATGCCTTATCCGTAATAAAAAAGGAATACTTATATGGATGCTGGGCAGTAACAGTAATCCTTATCTGCTCTATATGCCTATTAACTGTGTGCTATGGTCAAAGTCGTTTTGCTGACGAAAGACTGGTTTCACCTTCATATTATAAATCATGTGAGCCAGAGGTTATTGCTTCCATCTGTTTTATATCAAAATCACATTGTTTATGGTTTCTAGAAACTAGGGCTTGAATGCAGTTCATTCTACTTGATCATATCAAAATGTTCCTGTGATTTTGATTTGTCAAAACATCATAGCAATTGCGTTTTAGTATTATGTTTCATATTATTATAATGAAACATATGTGAGTTTTAGTGTACTTATATGAGTTGTTTTATGCAGCAACCCAGATCAATCAAAGCATTTAGAAACTGCTCGAATGAGAATGTTTGGAGTGTGGATTGATTTTGTTAACTTGCGGTCAGAAACATATGCAGACCACAGTCGTATTCCAGAAGCGGTAATATTGATTGCTTTTCAATTTCTAAAGTTGGTAATTTCAAATGCATAAAGAAAGCACTAAACATATATAGTTTAGCATATGGCTCTAATCATTCAATGTCTAAATGTTATAAGTTTTAATTTACTGACTGGGTAGCTCAACATAAGGAAAAAATTAAATATGAATGTACTCTGATTGTAGTTTGCAAATAATATTGATTGCTCGTGTCCATTTATGTCAACCGTTTACATAAGACTTTCTATTTTGTGCTCAACTGTGGATGCATGGAACTAGGATGGGCTTTTGTATAATGTATTAAGCAATTACGCTATGAGCTTTGCCTCTACTAATATGCACTTAGACATGATTTTCCTTTCCTGCATCACATTCTTGAGAGGCAACTGATTCTTCATATGAGCAGTTATGCAGAAAAGAACTATTTAAATCATGGTAATCAGAAGAAACCTGCAAATACTGTTTTATGATATCATCTGACATTAAGTAATCTCATAATAATTTTACTATAATGGATCAAGAGTTGTGTGAAGCTCATGCTCTGTATCTTTTTGGTGCAGAAGTTTGGTTCTCCGGAAGAAGATGCATACAGACGGGATTTAACAATAAACAGGTAGTCTACATGCTAGGGTGTGACGTTCTTCTTTGTATGCAATTATCCTTCTTTGTAACTTATATGCTTGACATGCCAAAACGATTTCAAGAGTGATTGTAAATTTTCTATATTATATCTGTATCTACTGTTGTTGTCACTGATACCTTCTATGATTGATTGCAGTCTATTTTATAACATCAATACTTTTATGGTAGAGGACTTCACAGGAAGAGGTTGGTTTGTCTGCTTATGAGGGAAAAATTCCAAAAAGACTTCTGAGTTTTTCTTTATTTCTCCAAATTCCTGCAGTCAAGCCCCTGCTGAGCAGTTGTGGTCAATCCATCCCCTTTTTCTCTCTTTTGTGGAGGAGGGGCTTTAAAGATATAATGGGAGCTTGTTTGCATTTGGGGAAATAATGTATAACTCAGGGTTTCTGAGTTTTTCCTTCTTTAACTATCCAATTTCTTTTAATTGCAGTTTTCTTCATTCGAGTTTTCTTTGTACAGGGCTTACGGATTTGAGGGCTGGTATAATTGCAACTCCGTTGCCTGCAAAAACCACGTTTTTAGATGATCCTCTTCGTGTCCTGAGGGCAATCAGGTTTGGTATGTGAACAATACTTTTTTTGCAAGCAAGTTATCAGATATAATATATGACTAGATAAATTTCTTTCATGTAGCTGCAAGACTCAATTACAAATTTGAAGAAGATCTGAAACAAGCAGCAGCCGATGAGGAGGTCAAAGTTGCACTTGCAAATAAAGTCAGTTTGGAGAGGATCGGGGTAGAGGTAGTAGCTAACGTTTTTTGGTCAGTGTAAAATTTAAAACTTGAGTGAATAAAGGATCTTCTTATAGAGTTTCATGGTTTGTAGGTTGATTTAATGATCATGTGTGCACATCCTGTGAGAGCTATAGAAGAGCTTGTAAAATTCAATGTGTTCTGGACCGTCTTCCGATTGCCACTAGACCTAAAACCTCACATTTCTGAGGAAACACAAAGGTGTACATTGCTGTCAAACAATGATTTTCATCACGATTCGTGTGTTAATGCTTGCTGGGCATGGCTGTTCAAATTTCTCTGGAAGTCAAGATTTGATAATTTTTTATTAGCGTTCGTTATCCTGGAGTCTCTAGAGCTTTTACATTCTATTTTTTATGGCTGTTTTGGATAGGCTTTGTTTGATTACACTGAAGGAAGTCTCTGAAGTTTTGAAGATATTTGGATTCTCGAAATTGACAGTATGTATGTCTTTTTACTGTACTTAATATTTGAGACTTGAGTTAATCTACAGTAACCTCATTTGATTTTCCTCATAAACATTACCATGCAGGCAGAACAGAGGAGGATCTGCTATTTTTCTGCAATACTACTACCCTTTCGAGAAATCATGTATCAAGATCGGCGGAAGAAACAAGTAATCTTTACCAATAATTATTGAAGTCTAGATGAAAAGCAGCTCCTGTAGAATCTGTATAATCTACAAAGTAATTGAACATCAGTATTTGTGCTATTCGAGCAATTATACTGTCAATGCAGCAGCAATTGCATGGTCAATTTATCATCTTATTCTCTCTTGGTTATTTAGGAGTAAAGTTTACGCATTTGGGAAATAAATAAAATATTGGACATTTTTTGGGGCTGTATGCATGCTCATCCCCAATTGTGCTCTCTTTTCGTAAGAAAAGCTTAATTATTTTATTATTTCCCACGAGTGTGCTACTTCTTAATTATGTACCTGAATTCTTAGTCGACCCTATAGGTCTGGTAATATAGTGTACTATTTAACTTCATCCAAAATTTTTGGGCAATTCTATAGTCAATTGATCATCTTATTCTCTCTTGCTGCCTAGGGTTATTTTGGGAATAAACAGAACTTAGAGCTATTGGGGAATTAAGTAAAAACTCGGACAATTTTTGGGTTTTCTGCAATTGTCTGCATGCCCCCTCTTTTCATAATAATAATCACTTACTTTTAAATTTTCTGATTCCTTTCATCAACCCTATCTCGGGCCATGTGATATGCTATTTGAGCAATTATACTGCCAATGCATCCTCATCTAAATTATTTGGACAATTCTATGGTCAATTAAACATCATACTCTCTCTTGCTGAGATAAATAAGAAGTTAAACTTTTCCAGGTTCTAATTCATTCTCTCCCTTTTCATAATCTATACTTGGTAGAAAACATTCAGAATAGATATTAATTTTAATATTTGTTATTGTTTTTTTTATTACAGATTCCATTATCAAGTGTAATAATGAAAGAGTCATTGAAATTAAAAACCAAAGATGCAGAGCAGGCAAGACTATTTCTACACAGGAAGAAACTCCTCGTTTACTTCTTCCTAATACAGCATTTTATTGCAATTCAGGTAGCTTCTCTACACAAGGGTGCAGAAACTTTTCAGGAAGTAATAGACATTTTACTTAAGAAAAAGCATGAACCTTGTGACGATGAAGAGAAGCGGGAGCATTCTACTCACTCAGAGCAAGTGCTTAGTGCAGGTTCGTTATTTTAAAGGCATTGGCCTCCAGAATCAAGGAATTTTAGGAAAATAACATGAAATTTTAGTCGTTGGAGAAATAAGTAAACTCAAAGAGTATTCTGGTGTTTTCAATAGCTATGGCTAGAAGTCCTGAAGATAAATATTTGATAATGCAGGGATGATCTTATGGGGCATAAAAGATTTGTGGAGGGTGGCTCTGCTTCTCTCATCCGTTCTAAAGCTACCTTTATCCATCAATAATGATGATAAAAAAACTGGTAAAAGAGCAGATTTGTGCATTGCTGCTGAAGAAGTCATTGTGAATCTAGGTTAGTATGAGGCTCATTTGATAATTATTGGATATGGTATGCCTTGAAACGAACCATAATTGGGGCTCATTTTTTTGGCTTTGTGATAGGGTTAGAGAATGTTTGGGACCAGAAACCGCTACTTGATGGGAAGGTTATTATGGCAGAACTTGGACTGAAGCAAGGAGGCCCCAAGGTTAAAGAATGGGTAATCTCTATCCCTTGCTCTGTTTTCCACTCAACGATCATCAATAAATTACAATTATTTTACTAATGTCACCATCAGTATATTTTGAAAAAGCCAATGAGTAATCAGCTATACACAATCATAAGAGAAGACTTAGGACATGAACATTTCCTAGTGAAATTCACACGAGTTTTATGATATGACATTCACGGTATTTTAAAGACCCATATGTTCTGCAGATAATTCCACCAAAGGTAATATATTGCACCTACTCCGATTTTTCCTTGTAGATACATGCTTGCGTATCATCTGCCCAAACATTTTACCCCATATTGACATTGTTTTGCGTAGATGGTGATTGTGTTTGCCTTCAATTTGCTTGCATATAAGTAGCACAGTTATTAAATGATGTGCTTGACAATTACGTAAAGCTGAAGTTGCACTTCATTCTTACCTAGTTCTAACCGTTGACCATTGCCTTTATGAAACAGCAAGATCGACTTCGGAAATGGCAGTTGTGCCATTTGGAAGCTACAGTTGATGAATGTCTCAAATGGTTTAGGGAAGAAAAGTGCAAAGAAAATGTAGAATCTAAGTGAAGCAACAGTCCCAGTGATTCTATTTAAATGGGGTAATTGACTCTTGTTTATTTATGTGATTATGCGACGAATCTCTGGAAAACCATTACCTGTAAAGCCAAAAAAGTAGTTTTCTCCCTTCAGCGCTGCATATAGTAGATGGGATGTGATTTTAAGATCTGATTATTATTTACTTGATAGTTGGGAATATCAATTTATTTTTATTCAAATATAAAATGTTCAGTTTTTTGTAAGATGCCTATTCTTTGAGATGAATGGTTTCCAACCATCTTAAAATCTGAATTGCTCAACCTTTACTAACAGCGTCTACTCCATCTCAGATTAGTCTTTCAGATTAGTTTCAAATGGTAACAGCTGCATAGATTAAATCTGTACTTAACTTTTCTTTAGCTTCTACCAAACTATTCAGATATGACTTTGGGCTAGCTTCTTCCAAATAAGAACATGTACAAATATTTCCTGGAAATCTTATTCTCAGAAACAACAGGGGGTTATGTCCGTTGCAAGTTGTGCGGGAGTGTACTCATTTCTTGATCTACCCCCTTGCAGATGGAAGTACAAGTGTAGGTTGTGTTTCTCCGATTTTGATACTGAATCTATATACCAGCAGAAAAGTCCAATTTCGTGAGTCGGAGTGTGGTAAGAAATTACAGTATTGGAATTTGGCATCATAACATGTCCTCTTTTTCTGCAGTTGTGGACTGTAATTCTTATATGCTGGGATGGGGTGCTGATTGCGTGTGCACAGGGAAAATTAAGTTGACAGGACATCTGCTGCGTGATCACAAGGATAACGATGGGGTATTTATTCACTGCATCCTCACAAGAATAACGATATAAGAAAACTGTGTTGTGATCCTTGTAACACACAAAACAAACACGTAGAATAATGCACTAGATTATTGGAAACCTTGTTAGATAAATAAATTGCTTTACCTTCGTTCAGTATAAAGGTTACACGGCAGAAATGCTGTTTTTTGAAGCATAGTTCAAAGTAATAAGAAAATTAGTTCATTTGGTAGCCCAAAACTCACAATTTCTAATTTTACATCAAAAACCACTCGCTTCTTTTGCATATAAACCTTTCTCACACCATCAGAGAGTTTGTCATAGGTGCTTTGAAGCACTGTCTGGTTACGCACAAAATGTATGACTGATCTATATGGGGATGATGACTTCCCAAAAGCACATAGTTTTTTTCACTGCCTTTAGGTGTTTTTCTGTAGTTTTCTCTCAAAGGCTGCCAAACTCTCTTGAACTTTGATTGGATCGAGATGTCCACTGTGATAGCTGGAATACACGGTCGATATTTTTACACGGCCTTTCCATTCCTCACCAGGCTTCAATGTAATTGCTTTGTCAATAGCACCAGGTGCCACACAAATCATCTGTTTATACTCCTCATCTCCTAAATCTGGCAAAGCTCGAGCTAGCTTGTCCCATGGGTTCCATACAACTACATAAACATAATATTAAGCCCAAAAAAGATAAGAAAGATCAGCTGGTTTTTCTACTTCCAACGATATTTTCATTGTATTTTTGTGGGGTGATGTTAATCTATCAGTTTCAGTGTATCTATCGATATGAAATTTGCCTCATAATATTTGGCCTTTAATAGATGCTTACAAATCTTCCTTTAGATCTTGATGTATTTTGTGGGCCAGTTCCACCCTTCCAAACCTAGCAGCCCCCAGGGTTACTGTGTCTACCTGCCTTGTAACCAAAACTTAGCCTTTAATGGATGCTAAAAGTCTTCTTTTTATTCCCTTACCTTTTTCAAGGATGTATTTGCTCTTTTCAAGGGAAAGGTCCTACACCCCAACTCAATGACTATCCTTAATTGATTCCAGTGTTTTGCCTCTCTCTCGCTCACACGCTAAAGCCTTAGGGGATCCCTAGTTTCTGTTTAAGTTTGTTAGGATATCCATATGATCAATGTATTCTCATACGATTTTATTGATGTTTGTCCTGTAGCATCCTATATCTCACCTTGTTAGGCCATGTACACCTAAAATAGAGATCCATGTGATACATGCATACTCGTACGATTTTATGGATGTTTGTCATCTAGCATCTTACATCGCCTTGTTAGGCTATGTATACATAAAACAGAGAAACATTATCACGTTCAAATGAATTTCTACCTGCATCAGGAAATCCGTCTTTTTGTATGACAAATGTTCTTTTCAATTCGTGATCAATAATTGCAATCTTTGTTGGAGTATTTAGATAAACTTTATCCACCTGCACAAAAAGCATGCAGCTTTTCAATTCTAGTAAAGCATTGAGAAAGCACTAGTTACTTCCAAATTGCTAATGTCATAGATTCCCTTTAGACCTCTTTTAATCCAGAAATAACATTACTTACTTCAGCTTCAAATGTCAAAGCATCTCCTTGCTCCGTGACTCGCTGGCCATCCTTCAGATTATCAAGGTAATCTAAGGTCTCTAATCCTTCTATTCTCACTTCACTGTGTCAAGATTGGATAATTGTTAATTATCTTTATGTGAATCAAATAAAACTAGAAAGCTCACAACATCGATGTTGACACCATCATATAGCTGGGCTCACTTGATATCAGAAACTGAAAAATAAGTGTGCAACGCGATGGTGAAAGAGAAAGATTTCTGATCAACGTTACGTATACGAGCTGTTAGTCCCAGTTCTCCATCTGGACCTAGTGTGAACCGTAGCCGAAACTCAAACCTGCATATCAATAACTTGATGTCTTTAAAAAGCAGCAATCTAGAAACAAATCATCCATTCTATGTCTTTCATGGTGGACTCGACTTTACACACTGCTAGTAATGAGAAAGGTGAATAGAAAACCTCTAAATAGAAGATTTTCAAAAGAGAAGGGTGTGATGAGGGCATATGTATACAAGCCAATAAGGTCATTTCGCATGACTATACAACACTAAGGTTGCTGTGTAAATCAAAATGCAGACATAGCAAACAAACAGCATGCGATCAAATTTAGCAGTAATAGTCTAATATATATTAGTATAAGCAAGCATAAAAGGAGAAACATCTGGCCATCAGTGATCAAATTTAAAAAAGTATACGCCCATGGAAGATTTTTCCTTGGAATGGGCATTTGAGTCTAGATGGCAATGCGAACAGAAGGTTATTATTGACTCCTAAGAGACAATCGAGCCAGCATTGCATACAGAAAAGAATGTGACCTCAAGTTTTTAGAAAAGCTACCCGTGGTTCCAGGACTTTAAGTCTTCTTCAGTAGGTTTGAGAATTAGGTCAACTACAGCCCTATCCTCGCTACTAGAAGGCAGTAGTGAAGGGCTACTATCGACAGCCCAAAGCCTATTCCGAGCAAACCCATGCTTCTCCGTCACACCGAGATTGCTAAACTGCAAAAAAAATAGGCTAAAACCACCATAACCAGGACAGCGGCAAATGAACATAACAGCATATCATAGACACATTCCATGCATTAGCTTCGGCATGAACACAGTGTTCTATCAGAATAGGGAGATGCCCTATAGATCATTTGGTGCACACCTGAGGGAAGCAAACGGGTATCCCCCCTCGAATTGCTTTTGGAGGCTTGAAAATGGCCTGCATTATAAGTTATTGCCAATCAGATCTCAGTATCTACTAAAACCTGCTTACTTTCCTGGTTTACTTACAGATAGTTACATGCCTATATATCTCAATCATCATTACTTCACATGTCTAATGAATCAGGCATTACAGCTTGACTAGATATCAATACATAAAAAGAAATCACCTTGCTACTTAGAAATAACAGCTCATCTCCGAGGTCATTTTGCCACGATGTAACTTGACCACCATACAAGTGGACCTGAAGCAATGGCCCATAAATCACAATTCTCCGGAAAAAATAGGTCTTTTTTACAGGTTTGCAGGTATGTTGCTTCACACCTTCCTTTATTAGTATTAAAATTTCTCAAGATCTTTGAAAAAACAAAGCAGAAATCTGTAAAGATGCACAATTCTAAAAGATTATAAAGATCTTAACATTATCGGCAGCCCAACAATGTTACATAGAAACTAACACAACCTGATTTGGATCATCCCAATTCAATGAAACAAGCATATGTACATGCACGCATGCATACACACATGCTACATCCATTTAAACACGCACATATAACACAGATAGATACATGAACATATAAAACACATAGGCACATGCCAATAAAATGATATTAACAGAACCTTTACACTATCCAAAGACAATTTTAAGAGCTTCAAAAATGAGCATAAGTATTCGAGAACGAAAATAGAACTATGTATGCAAAACGTATGCATGCACAAGCGACACTTGAATACAAATCCAAACTTCACGACGATGTTCTTGTCAAATTAATGAATTAGTTTGGCTAAAGAATATGAAGAAAGAATGCTGGGGTTTATAGAACTTGTACTGTTAATTACTCAGAATTTGTATGAATACGGGTCTTAGCAACCTAAAAGGTTTATGCCCAGAAAATGCGAGGTAGACTCTATATAAGGGTTTTAGCTACCTAAACGTTCTATAAGTAACCCCCGTGAAAGCTAGGATTTAAACCGCTGATGAAAACCCCATGAAAGATTCAATAATCAAGACAAACTGAACAGGACCGTAGTCATTCTACACGAATGTTCACGTAACTATGGAAACGGATGCGATGCTGTTCATGGAAACTCCAGATAAATAAATACATTCCATCTCTCAAGATATGTGTAGTGAGACTACCCGTCAGAACCCTAGAAAAAACCTGCATCCATCTTGTGGAATTCATACCAAAAGATGAGGTGCAGTATCAAAATTCTCTGATATATATATGCGATGTATGCATGGATGCAGTGTGCTGTATGCAGGCATGCATGCATATGTGCAGATATGTATGTGTGGGTGGATGCTTAGGATCCAAGATATCCATAGATGTATGGATATGGGCGCGTATACTAACCATTTTCTGGAATGTTTTGAAGCATTGTGTGTCATCCCTGAGCAGAGCCTGAAATGAGCATGTATGGTGGTCAAGCAAATTTAGGGCTACCAGTTACCTGTGCAAAGAAGCCGCGGCCGTCTTTCATTTTCACCACATCAAGCCCATGGGAGTCTTTTGCAAACTCCACGGATGGTCTTGCCTCCACCATTTCTTCACTCACTGGTACACTCATACTGAAGGAAAGCCACAGATAATGCAACGAAGAGGGGACGGACGAGAAGATGATGATGATGGTGATGGCGATGGTGATGGTGATGATGAGGAGGAGGAGATGGAGGAGGAGGAAAGAGAGAACAAAAAAAGAAGGAACTGCCTTGTGCGTCTCTCTTGCAAAGGCAGAATGGTGCAATCACAGGATCAAAGAGGTCGAGCGGCGATGCTCCATAAGAGAGTGAGAGGAAGGCGAAGGGGAAGGAGGAGGAATGAGGGGCAATGGTGGTGTGCTCCTTGGAGAAGGCTTCATGGGTGCGAATTTAGGGTTTTCTTTGGCCAGCAAAAGGACAGGAGTTGGATGTCTCTCAGTCAGTCTTTCTTTGCAGGTGGAGAGAGCGGAGGGAAGGAGGAAGGGAGGGGCAGGGGAGAAGAAAAAGATGTTGGGCGAATGTGGAAAAGGGGAGTAGAAGCAGAGAAGAGAAGGAAACGATCAAAAGTAAGCTCAAGGAAGGGAAGAAGGGAAGGGGCATTTCAAAGGAGAAATGGAGGCACTCAGAGAACAGAGAAAAGAGAGAGAGAGAGAGAGAGAGAGAGAGAGAGAGATGAAGGGGAAGAGGAAAGGAAGAGAAAGCTGTTTTGAAACAACTGTTTTTCCCTCTTCTAGCACAGAAACAGAGAAGAAGAAGAAAGAAGAAGAAGATGATGATGATGAAGAAGAAGAAAGAAGAAAGAAGAAGATGATGAAGAAGAAGAAAGAAGAAAGAAGAAGAAGAAGAAGAAGGAAGAGCACCACCTTACTATCCATGTCCATGCCTGTCTTAAAATGCATGTATGTGTAGATGCATGTGGAGCATTCATCCATGCATGTGTTGCATTCATCCATGCTTGTGTTGCAAGCAATGCATGTGCATTCATGCATGCAAGCGTTTGCATTCATGCATGTGTGTGCATCATCCATGCATGTGTGATGGATGGGTATGCATTTGGATCAGCCAAGTATATACGTAGGTAGGTGCATATGCATCGCATGCATGTATAGATATGGAGTGAATCGGCTAACAGGTCTGTATTCTACGCTCATGCTTGTGTGTGTGTATGCATACGGTACAGGTTTGTGTATGGAACGCTGTATCGATCGATATGGGCAGGCGTGGCGACTTGCTACAGCTAATTCTTCTAGGCTGGTCCCAGGGCGAGAAGCTGCATTTCCTGCATAATCACCAATGGGCTTCACTGCTCTCTCTCTCACTGTGCTAGGCCCTGATCGATGAAAGCCTTTTGTCTGTTTTCCGTGTCTCTGCTGTGCGCTTGCTGCATACAGATGCCGAATAGGGATGAACGCCTTTTGTTCTTTCTCCCTCAGCTCAGCTCAGCTCTACCTAACCTAGGCCCAAGATCCAAAGAGAAACCCCATGTGGGTAGTAGTAGGATCATTAGGAGGCCTCATCTGGATCACCGATCAGGGCTCTCGAAGGGAGCAGATGGGCCCAACAAAACATGAGCAAGGAGAACAGTCTCGGGATGTTGATCCTGATCCGAAGCTGCAATGCATAGGTATGCATAGCCTGCATCTGGCCCACATGTGGTGTTAGGATCTTTCATATGTGTGTGTGTGTGTGTGTATCCATACATCACCCATTGCCTTAGAATGTACTGCGACCGAAGACAACATCAGACTTCCTGATGCATGTAAAACCATCGACATGCAGATGCACATCCATTATACATCGAGCAATCTCTGAGCTTACTGAGAATAGTGCCTAGCATATACAGTATGTCTAGTTGTAGCTAGATTCGGTATGTGCCTGTGTCTGTGTGTATAAAGATCAGCAATAGGATGATTAGATGAGGATGAGGATGATGCCATTCCATGGTGGGTGAATCGATGCCACATGCTACATCAACACGTGCTCGACAGCGATGCTTCTGGCATCATACATGCATTGCATACAATGTGCGTGATTCGCCCTTTTCTTCGCCCACCCCAACCATACTCGTCCCCGACTTTGAAGAAGAAGGCAGAGACGTTGGAAGAGCAGCAATCGTGTCCTAGCCATTGCAAAATCTGAGCCGAAAAAGAAGAAACAAGAATGCTCTACAGGCTGAGCTCGAAATAGAAGCAAATACACATCTGACATGGGCTCCAACGGAATTTGCGAAAGTAGGACCTCGCCTTTGGATGCACCGAAATGCTGACTGATCTCAATATGGAGTCTGATTTGTGGTCACTGCTGATCACCAATCTTTAAAATACACTTTGTGAAGATCTCACTGGCCATAAGGCTAGATGGGCAGACTTGATACAAGAGTCAAGCATTCTGCATGCAAAGCTCTGCCATTGCCAATTCCCTCACGACGATGATGCGGAGCTGATCGATTCATTTTGCTGATCGAATGGATGCGCTCTCTTCCATCGCTTACTGTGCAAACCTGCATCACCTGCATCCCCCATCCAGCGACTCAGGTATGTTTTTCGCATCTCAAGCCAATTGCCAGTTCAATTCCTGGTCCAAAAGGAGTCGCGCGTAGAACTAAGTACGTAACAGAGAAGCAATGAATGGAATGAATGAATGAATGCATCGAAATTGAAACGCCAAGCACAATCTGTCAGTAAAACAAGCACCATGATCATCATCTCCTTTGTACAGACCCATTCCCCGAGTTCTCGCCGAGACAACTGGCAAACCAGGTAAAAAAACAGAAAAAGAAAATCGAACGGAAATAGAAAAGAAAAGAAGAACCATGATGCTGCATCAGGTGCTGCTTCCGAGAGCAGCTTCTTATTCAACACATGTAAATATATAGAAAGATAGATAAGATCGATAGACAGACACCGTTCTTCCGTACGGTTTGCGACAGGAAAACACATGAGCGCATGCTGCTAGCTGTATACGTTTAGCGAGCTGCGAGCATCTCGCATTGTCTTCCTTCGAAGCAGCTCGCTCGCCCAGAAAGGCGCAAATACGCTCAGAATCCCTATGACCCGCATCCTCTATCAAAATCACCAATCAACACAAACCATGCCTAAATCTAGAAAGGATCGCTTTTAAGCTTACAGCTCTTCAAAGAGTTTATATCAAGGGTTCAGGGTTTATTTGTTAAAAACCTGGACTCGTATGCCGAGCTGGTGCTGCTGCCGCTCTGCTCCGCCTCACTATCATCAAGCCTACCCCTGTTTCAACATATATTCTTGGACAATTTGAGAATGCTGCAATAGCATAGTTTTCATCACAAACCAGCTGTTGATATCATCTTCGCCACAGTTCTCCATCGGATCTGAGCCTAGAAAACAGAATTAACCGGGTTACTCATGTTAGTTAGCATCTGAGGGTTGCTTGTACCAGCCCAAGCAGCGCCCAATGCCATTGACGTCTTACACTGAACCAGTTCAGCATATGAATGTATCCCACAGCAAACTTGATCCATCCACAGCATGCATAATAGCCTCTGAACCCTAAACCTTACAACTATGTTCTTCTAAGTTTAGGGTAGGGCGCGTTCGAGGTAAAACAAAAAAAAACCCCAAGATCGGCCGGTTCCCGTCACCTTCAAATATAGGGACAGTTACCTCCACATTTAGTGCCACAAAATCCTGTCAGTGGATGACCCCTTTTGTGGGCATCGGTAACAGAGACGGATTGAAAAAGAAAGGAAGCAACGTGATCGAACAAAGAAGTGGTCGGTGCTAGTCTTTGTCCATCCAGCGGAGATGGCAACCACGCTTCTCGGCATGCTCGATTATATGCTCGGGAAGGTCATATTTGTACTCCACTAACAGCTTGAGTTTAAGCAAGCTCTCACCCACCATCAAGACCTCGTAGACCCCTTTCAGGCTCAAATTCTCTACATGGAGCAGCCTCATGTTCTGCATGCATTCAAGCCTTGCCAGCGCGACAATCCCTTCATCCGTAGCCGCGCAATACGACAAGTTGATCTACAAGAGAATCACCAAAAAAAAAGAAGAGAATCTTTTTATCTCTACTCTTCTGTTTGTTTTTCCTCGCTGTTTATGCAATCAGAATGTCAAAAAATACAGCGTATGTCAAAATTAACTGTTTTCTTTTCTTCCCACACCATTCGTTTCTCTTTACTAAGTCATCCTACTTGCTTAAATCTACACCATTAAGCTTTTCTTTATTCCACACCATTTCTTCTGCTTAGATGGATACATGCAAACATCTCTGATAAAATGAAAAATTAGAAAGATGAAATGAATGAATGAATGAATGAATGGAAGTTTGGTATATATGAAAGTCAGTTTGATAAAAAAGAAGGGATAGGGGGGAGAAAAAAGAAAAGCTTACTTGTTTGAGGTTATTGCAATGGAGTGCCAATTCTAAGGGAACAAAATCTTCCAGAGATCTACAATGCTTTACATCGAGCTCGACTAATCGCTGGCATGCTTTGGCAACAGCTATCAATCCGAGAGATGTTACTGCGGTGCATCCTCTCATCTCCAAGATGCTGAGGTTCCGCAGCCGAGCAACCTCAAGCAAGCCATTATCTGTCACATTGGAGCAATATGAAATGTTCAACGATCTCAATTCCTTGCATCCGCTGCAAATAGCACTCATGCCTCTGTTTCCGACCCCCCCAGACCTAACACAAAGGAATCGATCGCAAAATTTTCCCATTGCTTTCATCACACCGTATGACAAAGATTTACCATCAGCTTATATGCCGGGGGTTTTATATGACTACTGAGGTTAGACCTGTAGATATCCAGTTCACGAAGATTCGGGCAATTCGATGCGACACGGTATAGCCCTTCGTCAAGCACATTTGGACAGTACCCTATCTTCAGTATTCTTAAACTCCTGCATTTCGTTGCAGCCATCAGCCCTGCAGAGAAAGGAAACATTGATGAATATAAAATACACAGGTAAATGCTAAATGCAGAAGGCCTTTTGTTTTCTCTGTTTGGTACATCCATATGATTGATCAGTTTTTCGTGCTGAAGCTGTCGCTGCATAGCCATGAGGTCTTCAGCACAAATCTATATATGTGATGGATCAAACACTGTGTACTTGAACATCTCAACATTCTGAAGTTTACCTTCATCATTAAGGTTTGTGTCTGTCAAATCCAGCTCCTCCAGATACTGGCACGAGCTCAGTTTCAAGAACCCTTCCATGCTCACTTGCAAACAGGACTCCATCTTCAAAGTGATCAGATCTTTACAAGAGCTTGTGATGGCAGACAACCCTACATCTGTGACCTCACCACAACACGTGAGGTCGATGCTATTCAGATGAATGCAACCCATCACTGCTGCAGATATTCCGATGTCTGTAACTCCCTTGCATTTGCTTAAGCTCAACTCTTTCAGATTTTTGAAGGATTTCCCAACAAGTCCTAAGCCGATGTCAGTCAACTCACACCCATCGAATCGAAGCGACCGCAAATCTGAAAACTTCCCAAAATTCTGCAAGACTTCATCTGTCAACTGCAACCAATCAACGAGTACAGGTCAATAGACTCTGTGAACAACATTGAGGCCATTCGAGAAAATAATATAATAATAACTTCTACACACATGTTACAATACCACGTCACAATAAGAAAGCACTATATGCTTCAAGGAGACAGCCCCATTTGCTAAGCCTATAAGCCCAGCATGGTTAACACCTTCGCACCTTGATATGTCCAACATCTGCAAAGAGCAAGAAGATGTAACTATTTACATGAAAGGCACACACTTTAAACATATATCTGAGTGTGTATACAGGGCACACATATATGGGTGAGTAGATATACATAAATGTATAACATAGGGCACAAAGTCTAACATATATGCACAATGACTTGCAAATACCTGCAATGACTTGCAGCCACGCTTGAGATTAATTAAACCATCATCATCAACATGGTTGCATCCCATCAATGTCAATTTCTCGAGAAGATTGAGCTCTGCTATTGCAGATAGACCTTCCTTTGTAATCTGCAAGCACCATAATATATACATCAAGAAAACACTTTTGCAATACTCTTCAAAGAGCATATAAAGGAGATGTTCCCGGTTCTATATCTTATGTGATCTGTAGGCATAAACAAATTTCAGTTCTGCTCCATTTCTTTGCTTCAGCCCTTAATCCTTAGTTACAATGAAATATACCAAGAGTAAAGGAAAAGATTCCTAAGAGGAAGAAAGAATCTACACCTAAAGCTGCAGCAATGCATCCTGTAAAAATGGCTGAAAAAAATCTCTATCATATTGCCCTACTGAAACGCTAGAGATGCTGCAAGCCATGCTATCTATACTCTTGAAAGAGACCCTATGCTTCCACTGAATTGTGTTTTTTATGATTCGTTACCCCAATCCTCCATGGAATACACATGACTTCTAGCAATTTTGATTCCAGGAATCGGGATTGGAGTCTCAAACTATATGATGAGACATCCAGAATTTTGATTCCAGGAATCGGGATTGGAGTCTCAAACTATATGATGAGACATCCAATCTCACATGTTGATGGTTCATCAACATGTGAGATTGGATCGAAACCAACTTTGAATTTTGGTGATAACTCCACACATCCTATAAGCACATAATGATATACCTTTAGCAACGAAGGCAATGAGGGCTATGTTAAAATGCACTGCATGCGCTGGTATTCATGGAAAATCTGGTCTTAGCTGGCTACATAAATAAGCAATAATGCAAGTTTGGTTTACTCATGAAAAATGTTTTTAGCTCATCTCTCTGGAAGGAAAGAATGTTGAAAGTTGCATCCTCCTTTATCTAAGGGGATACTGACCTCGTCTGCAAAAGGATATCAATAATGTGGAATGGTACGCTCAACACTCAAATCTTTCATGCACATGAAAGCATGTAGCAAATCTTCGACACTTGCCACGATCATGTAATAAACTGTTGCTAGGATTTATTTATGTGGCTTCTTATATAATACACAGAGAACTCTTTAGTGACAAACCAATCTCTCCAACTCTTAAAAGAAGACTTAGTCCCCAAGCGTTTTGATTCTGATCCAATGAGTGCTTTAACGCTCATGCAATAAACAGCTGCTAGTTTTTATTTCTGTCTAAACTGCAGAAATCTCTTTTGCATCGTCAAATGTCAAACCTACTATTAGGACATTTTCTGCCTAAATGAAGGGAGTGTAATACTGAATAGTGTCCTGAAGTGTTACTCCAAGACGCAAGTCTTCCAAAGTATTTTCTAAATCTGAAAACATCCTACTTTACATTCTCTTCATTGATTTTGAGAGTATGTGTGTAGCCTTTTCATGCTATTTTTATGCTTAAAAATATATGCAAACTCCCTGCCCTCAATCTTCCCTTTTAGAACTCTTTGATCAGTACACTTTTGCACCCCTTCACCCCTCAGATGATGCCCTGCATAAATATGCTCTTTAAAACCCTCAACTCTCAAGCTCAAATCCATGAAACCCAGTGATGGATCCATGATCCATAGCCAAAGAATATTTCCACACTTTTGCCCAACTCTCTGTGAATGTGAGATCACATTGCAACGAGTTTCTGAAACACAGACAAGCATGTCAAGATGACATGATTCAGACCTTTATCATTAAAATGGGCATTAAATACATAGCTGTTGATAATCGTTTTCTGTATAATTATCTCATTCACTGTGACCCAATTAGTAGTTCCCCCACAATGCCAGCCTTAATATGAAGTATTTCATAGACAACATGCTATTAAAAACCATCTTATCTATTTTTCTACAGCTCGATTATGGCTCCCTGTTTGATCTATTGTTATCAGGAAATCAAATTCTGCATTACTGAAAGCTAAGGCTTGAAAAGCACGACAAAGGAAAGAAAACAACCTGCACAAAAGAAAGCTCGCACACTGTACCCTAGTCTCCCGAAATACAAGTGCTCCCAACCACCTTCTGAGGATTCTCAAAAATACAGAGATGGTCAGTTTTTGACAAGTTGCCAATTTTGAATTCAGTTTGGCATGTTCACCACAGCCTCCTTCTTGCTAGGACCATTGTCCTTGATAACTAGAGACAACTTTGCAAAGGCTTCTACTCGAATTCCCTGACAAATTTCCAGTGCATGAATATCCATGAACATCCTAAACCCTAAACCAGAATTCTCAAGAAATTGCATGTATGCGGAGTTTTCAAGAAAATGCAACAAGTCAATGCAACAACAGAGTTTCCCAAATCTCCCAGAAAATGCAACAACAAAAGCTTTGCAAGTCTGTTGCCTTTGTATGGGAAAGATCCTAAACCAGAACCTTCACAACAATGCAACCGAAAGTGTGGAGTTCCAAAGACAATTATTCAAAATTGGCAGAATTTTCAAAACAATATAACAGTGGAATTCTCGAGAGGATGCAGCAACAAAGTGAAAAACGAGACAACAAAGTTTTTTGTGAGTTTGCACCTTGGTGAGGGAAAGATCGAGCTCTCGAAGCTCTCGGGCATGACAAGCCATGGCTTTGAAGCTATCATCCGTGATCCCAGCGCATCCCCTGAGGTTCAGGACCTCCAGCTGCCGACAAGCAACAATTATGGCGATTATCCCAGCATCTGTTACGAACCTACAGCCACCGAGCTTGAGCGATTTCAAGCTCTTCATGTGTGCTAAGCTCACGACACCCAAATCGCTCAATTGGTAGCATCGCGAGAGATCGATCTCTACAATCGAGCAGCACTCCTTGGCCAAAGAGATGAGGCCGAGGTTGGTGAAGGTCTCGACCTTGGCGAGGTTCAGCGACAGGAGGCGTGTTCGAGCAGTCATGGCCACCGTGGAATGGAGGTTCTCATCCGAGAGGAATGTGCAGCTCGAGAGGTCGAGGTGCTGGAGGGACGTGTGAAACGGCCACATCGACGGGAGTATATGCGCGCGGAGAAGGGAGATGCGGGTGCGGCACGATGATTCGAGCGCATAGAAGTGCTTGCAGCACAGCCTCCAAGATTTCCTGTCGAAATGATCGAGGTTCTTCAAGATCCTTGTCAGGATATGGTCGTTGAACACGTCGAGAATGCTGCTCCCACACGGCCGCGACCGAGGTCCAGACATGCAAAGCTTCTTCCACATGATGCTTGAAGAACAGGAAATCGGGTCCAGATCGACATCGGGATTCGGAATCGGACCGGGATTCGCGCTGTCCCACGAGTTCGAGCCCGGGTTTTCGATTCCATTGAGGTTCAGATCGGTGGATGGGTTATGGTCAATGCTAGGGTAAGGGTTTGGGTTAGGATTCGGGCTCTCCCTCGAGTTCGGGTCTGGGTTTTCAATACTGCTAGGGTTTGGGATGGGGCCATGGTTGGGGCTAGGGTTTGGGCTAGGGTCTGGGTTGGGGGCAGGTCTAGGGTTAGGTTTTGCATTAGGGTTAAGGCTGGGGTAAGGCGTTTGGTTCGGATCGGAGCTCTCCTTCGAATTGGGGTCTGGGTTTAGGACGGTTCTAGGGTTTGAGTTAGGGTTAGGGTTAGGGCATCTGTGATGAGTAGGGTCGCTGCTCGGATTGGGATTAGGGCTCCCCATCGAGTTCGAGACTGGGGCTAGGGTAACGACAGGGCTCGGATTAGGGTTAGGGACTGTGTCTAGGCCGATCAGGCTCGCGTCAGGATTAGGGTTCGGAGCAGGCTTACCCATGTGGAGGCGCTGGCTATGGCTTTGGAGGCTCCGCGGCAGATCTGCGGTGGTGGAGGAGGCGGCTCTGCGAGAGACGGAATTGCTCATCCTAGCGGCGCTTCCCGTCCTTGGTAGCAGCTGGACATGGCGATGTCTACCTCTTCTCCTGCTTCCGCCTCTTCTTCTTCTTCTTCCTCTTTCTTCTTCTTCTTCTTCCTCCTCCTCCTCCTCCTGCTGTTGCTCCTGCTCCTGCTTCTTCTTCTTCTTCTTCTCCTTCTTCTTCTGCTGCTGCTGCTGCTGCTCCTCCTCCTCCTCCTTCTTCTTCTTCACCTTCTGGACCTTGCCGTTCTTTCCTTCCTTATCGCTTCCTTCTCCTGCTGCTGCTGCTGCTGCTTCTTCTTCTGCTTCGGTCCTCCATCCGCTTCCGCTTCTGCTTCTTCCGCTTCTTCTTCTGCTTCTGCTTCTGCTTCTGCTTCTGCTTCTTCTGCTTCTCCGCCTGTTGCAGGTACGTTCGGCGAGGATCCCCGGGAAGGAATCCTCGGAGGGAATCGAAGGTTCTAGAAGCAAGGGAATAGAATGTTCTAGAAGCTTCTAGAAAGAACAGCCACAAAGAGAGAGAGAGAGAGAGAGAGAGAGAGAGAGAGAGAGAGCAGTTAGAAGCACGTTAGATCGATCCGCGATCGATAATAGTCGGAAGGTAGATCGATCGAAGCGCATGGATACCTGTCGGAAGCCGATCGATCGGCCGCAGCCGCGGAAGCTGATCGATGATGGCCGGAAGCCGGATCGATCGCGGCAAGCACGCGGATTGTAACCGTCGAAAGCGAATCGATCGATGGCTGTTGGAACGTTGATCGATCGGCAACAATCCGGGCAGCTGATCGATCGGCAACAATCGGGCAGCTGATCGGCTAGCAGCTTCCCATTTCGGAAGGGAATAGAAGCTTCTAGAAGAAGGAAAAGCCAGAGAGAGAGAGAGAGAGAGTAACGATGCTAGAGCAGTTAGAAGCACGTGAGATCGATCGCATTAATGACGGTCGGAAGCCAGATCGATCAAGGCACGTGGATAACAGCTAGAAGAAAATCGATCGACAATAGTTGCAGGTTGATTGATTGGCAACATTTGGGAAGCTGATCAATTGGCGGGCTTCCCAATCCAAAAGGGAATAGGAGCTTCTATAAGGACAAGCCATAGAGAGAGAGAGAGAGAGAGAGAGAGAGAGAGAGAGAGAGAGAGAGAATTCCAGAGCAATTAAAAGCACATCAGATTGATCGGATTGATAACAATCATAAGCCAGATCGGTCGGATTGATAACAGTCAGAATCTTGATCGATCTGAAGCCAGATCGATCAAGGCGCATGGATAATTGTCGAAAGCTAGATTGATGAAGGCACAGGGATAATTGTTTGGAAGCTAGATCGATCAAGGCACGTGGATAGCTATCGGAAGCAAATTCGATCGGCAAACAATTGGAGAGTTGATCAATCGGCAACAATCGGGAAGCGAATCGATCCATCTTGGCCGCTTGGGAGCTAATCGATTTGTAACAGCTACAGATGCATGCGTAGTTGGAAGCAGATCAAGTTACCGAAAAGAAAAACATTGATATGCGGATTGTGCTCTGGGCATGTTCTTAGAATGTTAAACGCCTAACATTCTTTCGAATGTCGGAGAAGTAGCAGATCGATCTGAGAGGTAGAAGCGGGGAGCATGATTGAGAATGCGAAAGAAGCAGATCGATCGATAACAAGAGTGATATCCGAGCAATCAGAACATCTGGTTAAAAAAAGCCGCGGAACGTCAGAGAAGCTGGCCAAGCCAGTTTTATGACTTACGTGGACGGTTGGTCAGGGTTTAGGGTTTAGGGTTTAGGGTTTCTACTGGACCAACTCAGTCCAAGTCATGGCATGGGCTTCCACGCATGATAGGCCGAGTTCAACGTCCATGTATACAAGTCCATATGGCTAAAGATCGAAGTCTCGTAGTTAGCAGTTTCTGGTGGCCATCAGTTATTGCAATGGTCCGATGTTGTTACATACGTATAGCATACGGTCCGAGTACAAATTACAATACGTATGCCACGTACGTATTTCAAAAGTATTTAATAAAGAAGTTAATAAATTCTTAGAGCACGTGTCTTAACTACGTGTTAACTACATTAATTATAAGTATTCGCAACTAATTAAGCTTGCATACCACTAAGAATTTCTCATATTCAGTCTCCTGATAGGTCGAATACGTTTACTACGTGTTAACTACATTAATTATAAGTATTCGCAACTAATAAAGCTTGCATACCACTAAGAATTTCTCATATATCAGTCTCCTGATATGTCGAATACGTTTACTACGTGTCAAATACATTACTTATAAGTATTCGCAACTAATTAAGCTTGCATACCACTAAGAATTTCTCATATTCAGTCTCCTGATATGTCGAATACGTTTACTACGTGCCAAATACATTAATTATAAGTATTCGCGACTAATTAAGCTTGCATACCACTAAGAATTTCTCATATTCAGTCTCCTGATATGTCGAATACGTTTACTACATGTTAACTACATTAATTATAAGTACTCGCAACTAATTAAGCTTGCACGCCACTAAGAATTTCTCATATTCAGTCTCCTGATCTGCATCAGTAAATTCTCTAGAACAGTTTGCTCGATCTCTCGAACTCTTCTGCTCCGCGAGAAAGAGACGCTCTCTCATCCTCCAAAGACGGAGGAGACAAGCCGCTGCTCGCTCGACGAGTACGGATCGCAGCACCGCCTCGGAACGCCGCGCACGGATCGATCGGATCGGTCGGCCGCGGGGAATCCTCGGCAGCCGGGGACCCGAGCTCGCGAACCAACCTCTTCCGCTCTCGGAAGCCTGTGCTTGATTTTTGTTTTTTCTCTCTCCGCGGCCTCCAACAGAGCCTCAGCAAAACCCTGGCCTTTTCTTCTCGGCAATGTTCCTCGAGTCTCTTGTTTGTCCGGACACCAGGTGTGAAAGCGTCCAAAGGCCAAGCTGTCCGGACACCAGGTGTGAAACCGTCCATGGCCAAGTTGTCCGGACACCAGGTGTGAAACCGTCCATAGCCGAGCTGTCCGGACACCAGGTGTGAAACCGTCCATAGCCAAGAACACAGAAGAAACAGAGAAAACGAAGAACAGAGAAAATGTGAAGAAGACGAAGACGAAGACGAAGAAGACGAAGAAGACGACGAAGAAGAAGACGAAGCAGCAGAGCAGCAGAAGCAGCAGAAGCAGAAGCAGAAGCAGAAGCAGAAGCGGAGGAGGAAGGAGCACGGAGCAGCGGAGCAGAGAGCAAGAGGGCCGAGGAAGGAGGAGGCAGCAAGCAGGTAGGCCTTTTTTTTTCCTCTTCTCTTTCTCCCGATCTCTCGCTTCCCTCTGTCCCTGTGCTTTGCCATCGCTTCGGCGTCACGGATCTTCCCGCTTCTGGCAGTCCAATGCACCGATCCTTCGCTCCCTCATCCCCGACACGGACGATCTGCGCCGCCCTCCATGGCCTCCTTCGTGCCCCCGCATCAATCCGACCACGCTTTGCCCTACCAAACCTACCCGCCCTACTGGACCCCTAACCCTAACCCTAACCCTGCTCCCAACCCCAACGCCGCCGCAAACCCTAACCCTAACCCTTACCCTACCTCCGCAGTTGCAAACCGCAACCCTCACGCTGACCCTAGCCGCAGCCTTTACCCTCATTACGGCCCTTACCCGCACGACCCGTATGCCGGGCATGGCGCCGCCGAAGCTCCGCCCGGGGTTGCGATCAACGCGGCGTCGGATCACGCTTCTGTAGGAGCTTGGGACTCTTCCTCTCAGAATTACTCGTCCCAGAATTACAGCATACCGCAGTGGACGAGCCAGTCGCCATGGGAGCATTGCTTACCCCCAGGGGTTTCGCCAAATCCGAATTCGAACCCGATGCCCCTGCATCCAATCAATCCTCACGCTGCTGGAGCTCAGCTGAATCATCCCTTTGGACAAGATTCATGGGCATATGGAAGTGAATATATGAGACCATTTGAGTCTGCAGAGAATAGTTGGGCAACCTCGTGGGCTCATTGGCCTGCCCCGCTACCAGTAAGTTCTAAAAATCAAACTTCTCCCCTTTATTTTCTGTGTGAAATTATCGATAATAAGGAAACTGCTCAACAATGCACACAAATTCAGTAAAAGGAGTAGCATAAAAGCGATATCACAATGTACTAGAATCAATTTGACAGATTATGTGAAATTCGAGCAATATCATATAGTTGGGAGTTCAAGAGAAAAAAACTGTGGGAAACCAAGGGAAATTGAGGATTAAAAACTGTGGAGAAATGTTGTAAACCAAGAAACCAAGGGAATTTGAGAATAGAAACCACCACATAAGTAACCAACAAGGTCTCAAAATTTGCAAGAAAAATCGTTGGAAAAGATAATCAACAATATACGAGAATAAAACAAGCTTTTTTCTTTCATTCTTTCTTTTATCTAATGTAAGAAAATAGAAAAATTTCATATGTCTTTTCAAGGTTCTCAGATGTTCGGCTATTCCATTTTTGGGGTTTTTCATCTTTTTCAACGTTCATTAGAGTATCTATGCATATCTTAAGCGCAATTTTCATGTTGTCTCTGAAATGCACACCTCTATGAATGTATTGAATGCTTTTATTCAGCTCACTTCTCTTGGGACATTCAGTGAATTTGTGTTCGGCTTTGCTTTTAGATGAACTTCTGTGCTTATTTTAACTCTTTGTTTGTGCATGCTGTTCTCGACCTTTAGAAGAATATCTATTCCTTGCTTACTTGTGGAGGCGCATTGCACTTGTTTAATCATAAATTATAATTTTTTCTTTATAAATTGATGATCTAATAGGCTACTGGGAGAGTAGGACAACAGTAATGAAACGAAATGGAAAAAATTTAGCACATCCCTTTTCCATCTCAAGGAGAATGACTCATTACAGCAGAGTAACGGAATAGGATATGTCTCCTGTGCAACCTGAGAGTTTCCATGTCACAGAAATTTTGGAGAATGCAGATCTTCACAAAATAAAAAACATTGTGTTGCTCAGTAATATACTCATAGCAGAAATTGTCTCGGCAACAATAAGACAGATGAGACAGGGGAATACTGTAGACTAAGGGTGCTAAAATTCTAAAATTAGGGTACAGATCCAAAGGCATAATTATGTTTAGGGTAGATTTGATGTTGGCATTATGAGAGAATAGTGTTTTGGTGTAGGATTCAATTCACAGAACAAAAAATTTGTTAGAATTCAATAAAATGTCACAAGATCAACCAGAGAAGGCAGTATACATCATGAAGGATGTGTCATGTCATGGATGTACTACATGGTTCCGACAAATGATGGTAACCCTTAAGCCTTGCATGTCTCTTGAAACACTTGGACCTTCCTCTATACAGCAGATCTTCTTGGTAAATGAATCTGCTAGATTGTCTTGTGTAGTCAGGTAGATAGTGCATGTTATGATCCAAGAAGTCCATACGATCCCAAAGTTTCACACTCCAGTGGCTATGAGGAACAACAAAAGATGGACCTTGTGAAAGATGGTGAGGATGCTTAAGATCATTCTGCAAGCAGTAGTAACGCTAAAGCTTTGTGGAATACTTAGAGAAGGCATCTCTGTATTGAACTGTTAGGTAAATCTATTATATGGGGTTGCCTTACGTTGGATAGTGAACTCTGTTTTCTTGGTGAATTATGCATCAGCAAGAAGCAATTATATCAATTAGGCCCTTGCATATTCCTGAACTTCTTAAAAACAAAGTCTTAACACTTCTGAATTTCGTGACCATGATTTGCAAAATGCATGTCAAAAGCCTGCCATGTAGAAACAATCATCAAATCTAAGAGCATCCAAATAAGAGTATTTTCTTTCATACCAAACCACATGAAGCCTGCATTGTGCAATATGCAGATCATGCTCTTTCTGGCCATTTTTGAAACAAATCCATCTAAATTCTTGTGTAAAATAAGCTGTCTCATTGATATAAACATGGTGCAATCAGAGAAACAACATTTTGTATGGTTCAGCCAGATGGCTGATAGTGGATCAGGGTTGCATATAATTTTATCACAGTCCATCCTTTCGTTTCTGGGAGAAAACCTTTCCCATGTAGTCTGCATGTATTGTTTCCCCCTCTTTTTCTATAGGTGTGGAAGTATTGGAGATTCAAAGAAGAAGAAGAAGAAGCAAAAGAAGAAGAAGCAGAAGAGAATGATGATGATGATGATCAGTTGATTCCCAAGGATGTGGCATCAGTATGTGTTAAGACCTACATCCCTATTGTAGGATGCGCTCTTGTATAATATCCTTCATGCCTCAATGTCACTATTTCCCCCCTGAGTTGGTGTAAGTTTTGCCTATTTTTATGGTTTCTCCATCCTTGTCTTTTTTTTGGTGAGCAAGAGATAGAACACACAGCTTTGAGAATCTGTGCAAGCATTCCTTGATTTTTATTGAATCCAACATTCAGGTTCGATGTTCAAGAATTCTCTCAGCAAGCATTCTTTCATTTTATTGAATCCAACATTCAGGTTTGATGTTCAAGAATTCTCTCAGCAAGCATTCTTTCATTTTATTGAATCCAACATTCAGGTTTGATGTTCAAGAATTCTCTCAGCAAGCATTCTTTCATTTTATTGAATCCAACATTCACTCTCAGCAAACATTCTTTCATTTTATTGAATCCAACTTTCCAACTTGGGCTTTTTTGCATTTTTCTATTTCACCGTCAAACTTTCCATTGGTCTTTCCTCAATGCCACATATCACATAACATCACTTGAGATCTCGAAGAGATCTTCCTCAGCCCACCTTTTCTTATGCTAAGCACCCAATCACTTGATAATATTTTGCTCTTATGAATCTTTTGTAGCTTGCAGCTAACATTGCAAGCTAGATATTGTAATCTGTGCTTTGATATATTATTATTTCTCATAATGCCAACATCTCCATTGGTCTGGTGGCTGTTCCATTTAATTACTAAATATTTCCTCAAGAACATTTTTTGAATCTTCTTAATTTCATTCCCTGCATTGAGAGAATAGTGCCATCTCATACCTTTACCCTGTATGCTCTTTGTAATGCCAACATCTCTATTGGTTTGGGTCATCATAACATTCAACATCATTAGCTTCTCCACTCAGCTACAAGTATTGCTTTGGTGCATTGGTTCTCAAGCATATAATAACTTTTCCAACCGACTTAAAGCCTTGACTGGAAAGCATCCACTCCATTTATTTGTGGCAGGAACATCAATGCCCAAATAAAGAATGTATTATGGTTTCTGTCAAGTAACACCATAATGAAGATCAGTTACTGTGATGGTACAACATGACTCACGACTATAGCTTTTACTATTGTGAGGGCAGACAAGTAGTGTTAGCTTGGTTAGTTTGTGATTTGATCATGTTCACAATGTTTGGTTTCACCCTACCTCCTCAATCGTCATTATTGACAGTGAAGCACTGTTAAGTACAAAGTCTAGCATCGTATTATTATAGGCAATCATCGTTGCCAAACATTGAGCATGAAAACAGGACTAGACCTGTTCCTCATTCAACTATTGAGTAGTTTCAGAAAGGTTTGATTCATGACTATAGATGCTCATGGTAGATGTCTTCGTTTCCACATAAGCCAATAATCCTTGATCTATCACATTGTGTGTGCATTGTGATGGTTGAATATGTTTTGCTCACATAAGCTTAACTAAGAGTTTTGCATGTTGGTATATCCCAGCAAAGAGGTTGGCCGAAGAAGAAGCAAAAGAAACATTCTGATAAGCGAGTTTTAGCAGTCAAGCCTGTTGTTATGAAGGAGGTTGCGAAAGGAGAGTCTCCAGGATGGTGTGCCTTATGCCAACGTGATTGTATCACAGAAGTGGCATTGAAACAACATTTAGGAGGGAAGGCACATAAGAAGAAGGTCACGCTGCATGAGAAGCAACTCCTGGAGAAGCAAGCCGCAGTGGTGCCATCATCATCATCAGCAGCAGCAGGTCCAAATCCTAGCACAGAAATTGGGCTTGCACTGGTACGGCCAGACACAAACACCGCAACGTCTACTTTAACATCGGCTGCAAAAACCAGAGATATGACCCCTGGCAAGAGGGCTGCTTCAGGTGAGGACGGGAAAGGTGTGGCTAATATGCTAGAAGAATTGTGGGTTAAAATGGGTAAGAAAGGGGGCAAGAGTAAAGAGAAAGGTGTAACGCAAGCACCAGCACCAGCACCAGCACCAGCACCAGCACCAGCACCAGCAGCTCCAAAAGTGGCAGTAACGACTTACCGGTGTTATGTATGCAATGTTGAGTGCAATAGCCAGGCTATTTTGGAGATGCATTTTGGTGGCAAAAAGCATGCCTCTCGCCTCAAGCTCTTGCAGAGGTAAGTGTTGTCAATTGTCCGAGTTTTGTTTTCCCCTCCCTACCCCGCTTCCAACCCCTTCCCCCATCTCTTCGAGGGCCAAAAAAGCTTTCACATATAGAATACCTCATGGGGATGACCAAAGCCTCCCAACCTACTCATATATACCTTTAGCATTTCCATTCCATATACCCCCTGGTGCTTTGAACTGGAGCTTTGTGCACGGTCTGTGTTATTACACACACATTTGCCAAACAGAGAAGATTTATTGAGATATTGTTTCGGGAGGGGTGAGGATTGCTTCCTTCGTAGCGAAGTAAAAAAAAGAAAAAGACAGGTGAAGCAGATCAATTGTAAACATTCGGAAATGGTTTTGTAAACTAGAAAGCTGGTAAAAGACAGAATATTTTAAGTTTTTCCTTTCAAAAGAGACCATTTCTTGTTATATTATTTTGTGGATTGTGTTTGCCAAATACAGTCAATGCTTTACCTGATCACATCAAATGGCATCATCGTCTTGTTCGTCTGTCCATGTTTGAGGCTTTGGCCATATTTCAATTTACAAGGGTTAATGTTTTTTTTGTTGTTGCTTTGGGCGCTCCTATACAGTGTCGATTTGTGTAATTCTGAGATTTACAAAAGGCCAAATGATTTGATATCAACACCAAAATGGCTCTACACTAACCAGTCTTTGGACATGTATGAAGGGTCACCAGGGCTGGTCGGAAACAAAAATTGGATGCAATGTGTTCTGTTCCTTTCTCATTGCAGAGGTGTTATTATTCAGAGGTTTGTAAAGCAGAACAGGCTGCAATTGTGGATGTGATTGAATCTACATGATTTACTACATGAATTTAGTTGGACTTATGGCAACACTCTTATCTGCTTGGCATTTAGAAATAGTGCAAGAGAGTAGATCTACGAGCTATCGCAACCAACTGAACAATAAGATTGTGATTGTAAACGGTAATAGCTAGAGAAGTAGATGTGAGAGATAGCACGTAACATGTTCTGGAACTGATCAAACCATTGCACTTGTGTCTTTGGATTCCACAATTCTTTAGAAGAAGGAAATTCTCTTTAAGAGCAAGGTCATGACTTGAAGCTAGGTCTGCTAATAAACTAACCATTCCTTCTTCTTCTTCTTCTTCTTCTTCTTTTATGTTTTCAATGCTTAATTATCCAAAGCCAATATTCTAGAATCACTGATTATTTCTACCACCGAATTTCACATTTGTAGATCTAGTCTAATCACTCCTCATACACATTGCTTCAATCAGCCAATTAATTAATCACTACCCAAATCAAGCATTCCTATTAATAGTGATTTGATCCATCAATCAACCGTCAATCGATCACTTTGCCTTCCCAAATTTAATTCAATCCAATCAACTAAAGTTAATTCTGAGCGGAAAGTTGCAATTTGCAGTTTAGAACTTTTTTGACTTCATAAATTTGCCATTCTCCAAATTAGAAATAATTTTGGGTACAGAAAAAAAAAACAAGCTCCACTACGTTTAAAGTCAAATGGGCGATTCTGTATTTCAGAGGCCAAATCTCCCCGTCTTTGTCTTGACGTTTTCTGCTTTTGTACTTTGTGATCTGGGGACAAGCAGAGGAAAAAGGAACACTTTGTTTGAGCAATGCCTCAAGGAACAGTGGAGGTTATTCTCATAGAAGGCCATGATCTGAAGAACCTTGAAACCTTTGGTAAGTTTGGATCGTTCTCTTCATATATCTATTCATGTGTGTACGTGTGTGAGAGCGATAAACAGAGAAGGGTAGCAAACAGGGTATCGATGAACCGGAAACAGAGTAAGGAGAGAAACAGAAAATAAGGAACAAAGAAGGGTATGGAGAAATATGGAGACTAGTATGAAAAGAAGAACAAGAACAAGAACAAGAACAAGTGATGATGATGATGACGACGACGACAAATGTAGAGTAACAGAAACAAAAAACTTGAATAGGTAAAGAAACACAGAACAGAGTATTAATAAAAGAAGTCCTAGAAGAACAGAGGAATAATGCTTGAACAATATTGATTCTTGGAAGAAAAACGAAGGAATAAGGAAAAAAAGATGGAAAAGAGAATGGAAGTGTACTATGGTAAAGGAAAGAGAGGGAGACAGATTATCTAAGAGATTCCATGGCTTCTTCTTCATTCCTGCATTTTTTTGTAAAGGTAAATCTGATCCTTATGCCATCCTTTCATGTGGAGGCGTAACACATCGAAGCTGCACCGCACATGGTACGATGTTTTTTAACTTTATGTTGGTTATATTTTCTTCTCTTTTCTTTTTCTCGGGCAGGGTCTTTATCGTTTTATGTTTTGCGCATCTGTTGCTAGGGTTTTCTTGTTTAGCATTTTTGAGCTGAATTATTTTAAGATTTGTGGTTGTCTGTTGTCAACACTTCAGCTTTTCAATTTTGTTAGTTATTCACATGAAGATGTTTCTACCCTCCTCTCCTTTGTTCTTATCCATGCATTTATTTATGTTTATTTTTTAAGTTGATCCTTATGTACTTACCTATTGCGTTTAAGATGCTGGAAGTAACCCCTCATGGAATCAGACCTTTCTTTTCGATATTCTGGATGGTATTCCCGATCTTTCAATCGCCATATATGATCAAGAAAGGCATGGGAATGATCGACCTATGGGATCTATATTGTAATTCAAAACAACTCATTGACCATTTCATTGTTATTGGCAAATGAGCATTTGAGGAGGTCTCAAAGTTGTTGTTTTTATCATATTAGAATACCACTGGGAGACCTCTATTTGCACCGAGAGATTCCCCAAGCAAGGTACAAGGTTCGATTACCAGGTGGAAGGTTCCAGGGGGAAATACAGCTTTGGCTTCGGTTCTCTCCCAAGGTTAGTGGACGAGTGAGTCCTTTAGAAATATCAGATGAATGTGTATTTTATACATGATAATTTAATTGTCAATGTTCGCATGTATAGTGATGCATTATTGAGCTTTGTGACAAATTCGTTGAGAATCCTCAATGCATGTTTCTCTTTGTATTACAATATGTCATGGTTTGTGATAGACATTATCATTTTGACCATAGATATGTGATAGATATGCTTCATCATCTTGCAGCGTATCAAGGTTGAGGACATTGGATGTCTTGTATTTTAGTTGAATTGCTTGCAAATTATGCATAGAGACTTGTAGCCATTTGTCTCATCTGTCTATGTTCTTGTACAAAAGATTTCTACAGTGCCGAAATTTTGATATGTTGGGTTTCTTGCTACTTTGATTCTTTTAAACAGATATACAATGGATCTCTAAAGCTCCACCTTATTGAAGGCCATGGTTTGATTGAAACTGATATTTTCGGTGAAGCAATCTGAACCAAGTTCAATCTATTCTTTTGAATTTGATGTGTCCATTTTCTACATTTAGCTCATGCCCCAGGTTCTGCAGATAAATCTGATGCCTATGCAATCATAACGTGCAATAAACAAACTTTGAGAAGCAAAGTAATGGAAAGTAAGTATTGAAAGACCAATCACACACAATCCTTCCATACTCGGATTTTATCTTGTCTGCGATATCTTGCTTTCTGAAAACTTTTTGCCAGATGCAGGTAGTAATCCTGTCTGGGATGAATGGTTTTTATTTGAAATCAATAGTGAGGTTACTGAAGTTTCCATAGAGCTCTTTGACTGTGATACGTTCTCAGCTGACGACCCAATGGGATCTGTATTGTAAGTACTACAACTTTGAATTCATATTTAATTACAACCGGTAACGTAAGGGTTTTTGTGCTGTCGCACAATCTTAACACACAAAAGAAGTAGCATATTGAATGCATACATTATGTAGAGATTAGGAAACTACTGTTGTTATTTTCATTTTTCTAATGTGATTACTATTTAGGTGTTATCTATCATGCGGCCCTTTCCGATCTTAGGCATTTGTTTAAAGCTCAAGCTTCCTTGTGTTTGCAAGGCTTGCAAATGGTGTTTTTTTGTGCAAAAAAACAAGCGAAATGGGTAATTTAGAAATTCTACCCTGAATGTGTGAGACAAACATCAAGAGAATGACAGTTTTTGTGAGTAAAAAGCTAGTGAGCTTCATATTTAATGGAAATCATTGAATGTTGAGGTGATAGGATCCCATTGCAGAGTGTGTATACCGAAGGTTCCGTACCACCGACAAGTTATGGGATACATGGAAAGGATGGGGCCCCACAAGGTGAAATCAAAGTTGGTCTCCAGTTTATACCCAAGGTAAGGGCTGATTTCAAATCACACCAAAACAAAAACCATCTCCTGTGCCGAAATATTTCGAGACTGCCATTGCTTTCACTCATCTGGTTGTTTCTTCGAAACATTTCAGGCGTAACATCTTGGATCATGAAGGAATCGAGTCATGTCAAATCGGAGTCGAATCGTGTTGATTATCCCATCTCTCAGTGGCATTCACTTGGAATAAGAGAACCGATAAACATTCTATTTTCTTTATTGTCTTGATTTTTTACGATCGATTTCATTTTTTTAATCTCGAGGAGAGAAATTGATATGATCACTCAAAATTGTTGTTTGAGAAGTCTTTGTTAAAAAATCAGCATTATCTGTAATCGAATCCTTAGAAGCTTATATTTTTTTTCTGGCGCGGTGTCATATTTGAGCAGTGTTAAAAACTATGCAGATGTTATCTAAAAGTATGTGTTGGAGCAAATATGCTTTTCGATGCTGGTTTCATCCGCGTCACTTTATATAACTCTTTTTATCGATTGCAAGCATTCATCATGAAGTTACAAAAACTCCGTGGGAATGAATGCCGCGTAAATGTTTGCGGTTCTATGAGAATTTTATTCCAATATACCATCCGTTCGGAGTGCCTATTTGCTCTCCTATGAAAGAGTCTGAATGTAAATTTGCTTCTTTGGCCTCCAATCCAGCTTGTTTACCCACTGGTCTAATTTTGCAAAATTTGGTGGGACAACTACACTTGAAACTTCAAGATAATATGGAGTTTTTACTTTGGAGGATTTCAAGATAATATGCAGTATTACTTTGGATTATTACTTCAAGATAATATGGAGTATTACTTTGGAGCTGGCTAGTTAGTGTCATCTAGGAGGATTTCACTACCAACTCTGGAGGTACTACTAGTTGGCTAATATCAACCACATCTGGCGATGATTGTGGCTATGAAGTCTGTTGGATTGGAAGCAGCGAGTGATCATCTTCAAGCCCCTCTTACTTAGCAGCTTAAAAATTTCGGGCGCAAACGTGTTTGTGGGGGCAGATTGGCTTAAAAAAACAAAACAAATGTGATTGATCGGCACTTCAATGGGCTCATATGCTTTCGGTTGCTTACGAATGCAGGAAAAAAATTGCGGGTGGAGTCGGCTAAGATCTGTGTGTGTAAAGAAATCTATGGGATGGGGATGGGCCCATCCTGAGTTTCTTGTTTGCAAATCATACAAAAAGGAAAGGATAGATTTGCAAAAACAAGTCCTAAAGGCCAATAGATATCAATCAATCAATTCATCAAACAATCTATCTATCTATCTATCTATCTATCTATCTATCTATCTATCTATGTATATCCCCATGAAAAGGCTTGTTTTACCGTAGACAACAGAGAGAGAGATCCTTCTTTGCAGATGCCTGGCTGGAACAACCTCGGCGATTTCGATTGCTTCTGGAAGCCAGAGCGCTGCGATTCTTTCCTTGTCTGGGAAAGAGAGAAGCAAAAGGCTTGCGATGGAAGCGAGTCGAGCGGTGCGAAGAAGGAAACCTTCGGCATATCTCAGGTCCCGATGCCGAGGATGGCAATGGAATCGCAAGCATTCTTTTTTTTTCGTTGCCAGAGCTTTCACGTAGAACGCACGATTCTGAAGGTGGTGGTGGTGATGATGATGATGGTGATGATGATGGTGATGATGGTGATGATGATGGGTATAAAAGGGCCTCAGCAGATCGATGATTGGGACCATGATCATCGGCGCAGTGGACATGGAGCGTGGTGCAGTGCACGTCGAGCCAGGGCTCATCGTCGGCAACATCGGCAACGTCGATGTTGACTGGTTCGAGGATGATGAGTCTCACATATTCAAGTTCAATCTGCCTGGTAATCGCCTCTGTTTTGCGTATACGCAATTACGAATGTGCGCATGCAAGATTGTATGTATGCAGCATTACTCTATATTCCGTATGCCATCGACCAATACTAACCCGTCATGAAGACATATGGTTTTTGGCTTGAACTCACAAGACCTCTCAACATATGAGTCAAACCCTTAACCATTATTGTTACAACAACAATACATCAATTAACCTGCGTTGCAAGGATTTTGAGCTCATACAATCTCTTGCTATATGAGTTGAACCCTTAACCATTATTATAATGCATTCGATGTATTCTTTTTAATAGCAGTTAAAGGATTTAACTAATACGCCAATTGGTTGTGAGTTCAAATCGTTGCAAGCCAAACCATATATATATATATACATATATATAATAGTAGTTAAAGGATTTAACTGATATGCCAAGAGGTTGTGAGTTCAAATCGTTGTAAGACAAACCATATATATATATATGTAGTTAAAGGATTTAAATGATATACCAAGAGGTTGTGAGTTCAAATCCTTCCAAGCCAAACTATATATATATATAGTAGTTAAAAGATTTAACTGATATACTAAGAGGTTGTGAGTTCAAATCCTTCCAAGACCAAAACTATATATACAAAGTAGTTAAAGATCTAACCGATATACTAAGAGGTTGTGAGTTCAAATCCCTGCAAAGCCAAACGTAAGCAGGCGTTAACATGATTTTCGTTCTCGGTCTGTTCTTTGCTGCGTGCAGGGCTGAGGACGACGGACGTGGCGGTGCAGCTGGTGAGCGAGAACGTGCTGCAGGTGAGCGGCGCCCGGCCGGCCAACCGCGTCCCCACTGCGGCCGGCGGCCGGTGGCACGCGAAGGAGCGGCCGACGGGCGCCTTCCGCCGCGCGTTCCAGCTGCCGCCCGACGTCTCCGTTCGATCCGCGGCCGATGTCTACGCTGTCGACATCGACGGTGTCCTTGTCATCAAGGTGCCCAAGAGGGCTCTCGTGCGAACCATCCCCGTCTTCTGATCAGACAGAGGAGGAGGAGGAGAATCTGGAGAGAATCGACCACCCGTTCGACAGTAATTGTGGACTTTTTTAAAGAAAAGCTACTATTTATAATGAAGCTTGACTTTGTAGTGTGGTTTGGGGGGGGGGGGGGGGGGGGGGGGGGTGTG